>JARJDS010038633.1:0-12605 GCA_030264155.1 Atheta pasadenae | reverse complement strand
AACAACGCGCCGAACGCGCCACAGCAACGCGCATGCGCAAGCCCACCGCAAGCCCTCTACCGGATGGGACCTGCGTAATAATTGGAACGACCTTGGTCCTATGGAGTTGAAAGCCTCTGGGTACAGTCAGGTACAGTTCAGTACTTTTAGCTTATTTTAGCTGATTTTAGCCAAACAAATCTAGGGATATTTGGTTTTTCCAAACACCTAATTTTCCAACCAATCAAAACTGATCAAAACTAATAAAAACAGTCATGATATGACAGACTGTGACAGAAAAATAATTTTTGTCATAACTCTCTAAATCAAAGATTTAAATTGATTTATTTAAAATGCAGTGAATGTTATTAATAATTCTTGTGGCGTACGTAACTGTACAAAACTAACCTAGTTACTTTTAGTATTAAAATTTTTATCAAACTTACTAGAAGTTACCACTAATGGCCCTAACAAAGTATCTCGATGATTTAAAACGTGTAATAAGTAATAATTACACTGATCAAGTTAAACTTACAAAAATACGTAAATATCTTTATTATTAATTAATTAACCAAAGTTAATATTGTATTAAATTTTAGTTAAAATGACAGATGTCGTCAAAGATTTGTCGGACATTACCAATTTGTTTCTAATACAAGGTTTATTAATAATAGTCGTAATTATAATAACAATATGTACAACATGGCAAGTTTTTAAATATATGTCTACCCGAAAAGTAATGGCGTTATACGAAGCAATTGATGTAAGTTAAATTAAATCGTACATAACCTTAAAATTAATTTCAACCGTTGCAGGCTGACAATACACAACTGGCGTTGTCATTATTGGATAGTGAACTAATTAATCAACGATTAAATAATGGATACACACCATTTTTAGTAAATTCAAACTTTCGTTTACTTTCACTGTTTTTTGTTATTTTAGTAATGAACTTTGTTTTGCAGGCAGCTTGCTTAAGAGGAAACACAATTTTGGTTAAAACAATGATAAGAATGGGTGCTGACAAACATGCATTGACGGACAAAAACGAAAATGCTATATATTTAGCTGCATTCCATTGCGTTTGTAATATACAAAGTACAGACGCGTCGTGTTTGCACGCGTTGTATTATAGTGGTGTAGATATCAATCAACCAAATGAAGACGACGTGAATCCAGTGCAAATGGCGGCGGTTTTTGGTCATCAGCGATTGGTCCAATGGTTGTTGGACAAAGGCGCCGATGCAAAGTCTTTGAAAGATCTTGCTATGCAAGATCAATTTAATTGTAGGTGCAATAAAGACATGTAGAGAGATAAAAATTAATTATTATCATTGAAGGTTCATCATGGTTGTCTTCAATGGTAAAAGAACACAACGAACGTGAATAAATTGTTTTATCGTTGTTAATAAATTAAAATATTTTGTATACATTTTTACTTATTTTATTTCTAAACTTAATTAAATCTTAATCACACCGAATAATTTACCAGGACTACACGCCGGTAATTGGCATGTTTTTTCCTCCATTTCTGTTTCTGCTTCTGCGCAGTTTTCAACACAATGGCGCCATCTTATTTGTCGTCCTTTACCACACGACACACTACAGGAGGACCAGTCTGTCCAGTGTCCCCATTTTATTGTATTCTGTGGCTTTTTTTGTTTTTGTTGTTGCGGATGCTGTTTATCCAAACTTGGTTTGCAGTCTTCTTTTTTTAATTTTTTATTAACTTTAGGATTTGCCACTAACCCAGAAGACATTGTGATTGAAGGATTTGTAAGTAATTTTGAAGGTTTTAAAGGTTCATGTACGCTTGGAATTAAATTGTCAACTTTTGAGGCTTCATCGTTTTTTCTTGCTAAGAAAAATTGAGGTTAAGTTACGAAAACAACCAAAAATAACAATCTGGTTTTGGGTTTATAACCTAAAATTACCTGTTACTTTGTTGTCGTCATCAACATCAAGATTTTTGCGTTCTATTTCTTCAATTTGTTCCAAAACTTTGGCCAATAAAGTCTTGATTTCGTCATAAGAAGCTGCATCATTCGAAGATGTCGATGGGTTATCGCCGGTAACGGGTTTGAATAGATCACTGGGCATTTTAGGTGTTTTAATCGTTGAAGGAACCCTAAACTTTTTGGTTGGAGAATGCGTAACATCTTCCCCAGGTGTAGATTTGACGAGGATGGGACCATATAATTTAGTATTTTTTTCATTCTGTTTACCTAAATCTTGAGGTGCATGCGTTGCGACTTTGGTTTTTAATAAGTTTATAGATTGATCATTAGGATTATGCACATTTATCGCTGTTAACAAGCCGATTATTTGTAATATTAGGAATAAAATGTAAACATTCTTTAACATTACAATGATATGACGTTGAAACGTTTAAATACTTCAAAAAATTAATGAAAATAATTTGAGGTGGCTATCTAAATTGACAAATGTCAATATTAGTTACCACCTAGTGCACCTAAAAAGATTAATATCTTTTCAATACTCACCTTATTTTAAATTTAAAATCAACATTACATGTTTACTTATCTCCAAAACAAAAATTAACAACAAAGTAACACTGACAACAATAAAATGTCAAAAATTAAACTTAACCACAAAATAATCCAAATCTACGTCATACACTAAACAAATCTACCAACAATTGCACAAAGCACAAATTGGTTCGGTATGTACAAACATTTTCAACAAATTTTATTTGGTTTTTTGTATCGGTATAAAAGTAATGAAAGAAATTCAGGTACAATCAGGTTATTCATCCTATGAACATCTTATAAATACTAAGATTAATACAAGGTATTGTGATTTTAACCAAAAAAAACCTACCATCAAAACTTTGAATTAAAAAACCAAATATAACCTAAATACGCGTTGAATTTATTTCAATACTAAGCCTCACCTGCATTTTTTTACTAATACGGATCTATTACAATTTGTGAACCAAAGAAATTAGATTAACCGCAAGAATCCATTCTATTTAACCTCAAACAGAAACAACAAAAACGCCACCTAACCAACAACCTATACACGTAATATAAAAGACAACACGTTACTTTTCCTATTATTTTTTATACATTTTGTTTATAAAACATATAGCCTAGTAACTGAATCTAACGCGTTTTTGATTGAAAAGTCCAATAATATTGATATCCTAGTTTTTGTATATTTAATTTCGTTTTTTCAATGATTTATGACGTAAGATTTATATCTTTAAGTTATGTACAAACAATACATGTTATATACAATGTTATGAATGAATTGTTCTAAAGGTATGAAAAAAAACCTGCTTTTACGATTCCTTGCTCGATAAATCGTTGACGTAGTGATTATTTTAAGTTTTAGGCTAAAATGGCTACACTTCGTTTTAGTACCACAATTTATCTACACATAACCTGCGATTATTTAATTACTAATTGTATAAAAAGTACCTGAAAGATTAGTGCAAGTGTATTAATAGCACAGAAATTTACTAATAGGATTTTTTCGTTTTTTTTTTGTTTCGTTTACAAGTAGCTTAGTTAGGCATTTGTTTTCGGTTGCAGGATGGATTCATTTGTTTCCAACGCCAACTCCAACCCAAAAAAACAACACAACCAGCCTACTAACGTTAAACTTTTCAGTAAAACAAATTTGTAGTTTACAAAACTTACGCAATCCTTTTTGTGGTGTATTGCTACTTATACATTATTACGAATTGGCCTACACCCTAACGCGTCTTTTAACCTTTTAATCATTTAATCAATCAAATTGACTAGGATTACACCCCTAAACGACAACCAGTACAATGACCAGTATTATTTGTGTATTATTTGTCAGCACGCGTTTCATAACCTGAAACCTTGTGTTTCGTATATTTTTATTCTTGATTTAGTTAGGCTAGGTTAGGTATCGAGTATTATATCAGTTTGTGATTGATTGAACTGTGTGTGTGGAAAACAAAATGTTGGTGTTAAAATGTGAGCCCGCAGAATTTGTCTTCAACTAATCTAAACGTGTCGTCCAAACTCCTCCAAAAAAATTTCGTATGTCAGTCGGGCAGGGTGGTTTTGGGCCTGAAAACAGAAATCTACCTTATAATTATTACAATATACAAGTGAAAACGAAAAATTCAACTGCACACAAAACGTCAGTCACAAATTGGTGCTGGCATCCAAAAAAAAAAACAAAAATTATTTCCTTCTCGACGGATAGGAACACACTGATACAAAAAAAAATCACTAAACAAATACTTAAGCAAATAACGTTTTGGATAATCATTCAAAACTTAAATCAAAACACGTTATATAAATATATATAATATATATTATATAATGCATCGATATATATATTATTAATATACTTTTGTTTACTTTTATTTTATTACGAATATTTCACATATCAATAGATAATATATGAAATATTAATATATATGTATATCATGAAAGTATGTCTAATAATCACATTGAAAGAAAATAAATCTGGTTACGTTTCAAAAGAATAGTAATAATAATAATAATAATCATAACAAAATTTGCACCGATTGTCGTTTGTTTTTCAAGAAACAACGTATCCAAGTAGAAAACTTATTTTGTGTGAGTGTGTGGTTGGCTGCAGGAATCAGCGGTTTTCTACTTTGATTTTTCTTTAACCTTTTAACTTTTGGTTGCTTGTTTATTTTACGTTTACCTGGTTGCAATTGCGTTTATATTATTTTAGACTTATTTTTAGTTTTAGCATAGGCACTTTTTGAAGGAATGTTTGTTCATGATATTTTGTGTTTTTTTTCATACAAAAGCCTTCTTTTTTAAATAACGCGAAACACCTACACGTGCCCAACAATTCTATCGAGTATGAGTATCAAAATGTGTATTATTAGTGGAGAAAAATTGTATGAAAATATGTTTTAGTTCAGTCGCAGTCGCGTACTCAATCAAATCGAAATCACTTGCTTATCACACTGAATACAAACAGAAACAATTAACCGGTTATTAATCACCAAGGCTGGTTCTTTTTAAGGCTAAAACAGGTTATAATTCAGATCGTAAATTTTAAAAACAGTTTTTTTTCAAATCAGTATTAAAACTAAAAAATGTTGAACTTCTTTTAGTTAAACCCGGTCATTGTTTCTATTTAAATGATATGAACTATTTTTAGATGGCAAGCGCACTGTGTTTGTCAGTCTTTTCTAACCCGAAAACAAATAACATTATTATTTTTAAATTTTAAACAAAAGCATGCATCAAAGCGGCTACTACTCATTATTAAAGTCAGAAACTTAAATTAATTCTAGCTAATAACCTGCCTAAAGCTGTGTTGCTGCTTTAATAACCGTTTTTTTCGTTTAGAAAATGTGCATAATTTCATTTTTTGGACGTTAATAATTGGAATTTTACATAAAATTACGGAGTTATGTGGTTTTGTAGTGTCCTTAGTGTCCCCAACAATTTTTAAAGTATAATCCAATAAAAACTAATAAATAACTGTCCGAATCATCAATGTTAAGACTTAATGTGCTACCAAAAACAATTGTGAAAATAGTTTTCTCGTCTAATATTAATCAATATACTATATAAATACGGCGTTAATATTCTCTCTCTTTCTTTCTCCCAATAAATCTTTCAACGTTTCAAAACTTTTCAACTCATTCAACTCAAATAACTTTTTTTGTGTTCATTTTACAAATAACAAAATAAAAAACCGGTATATAATACCGTTAATGTACTTCACCGGTTAATTTTCCAATTTCCCTTGTTACTGTGTTTATTTTGTTGTTGTTTTTATCTGTGTGTTTTGTGTATGAATGTCGCAATTGTTCAAGCTTTAAAATAAAAGTAGTACGCAAGGAGCCCCCCAGTAATTGCAATGCAACCCGTTACAACAAATGGTTTGTATAGAGACCTCTTGAATTGCGTCCACTGCTCGTTGGCCTGCTGGCGTCGCTTCATGTCGCGCACTTGCGCCGCCAACTGCTCGTTGCGCTCCATGCGTTTGCGTTGTCTTAACTCCGACCCTGGTGATACGCATCTATACAAAAGTTAAAGGTTATTTTAAGCATTCTTTCTCGTTTTAACAATTAATTTACCTTTCACTGCTTGGTTTATCCGATTCTTCCGACCTTGGGCTTTCAGTCCGGTCCTGTTCAGTCTCATCCTCTAATTCATCTACGCTGCTACCTTCATCGTCATTTTCGTCTTCACCTGGCACTGTTGGTAAAGGACCATTCGGACACGGCTATAAATTTATTAACCACAAATTAATTATAACCTCAAAAAACAAAAATATAAACATTAATTACCTCTTTTTCACTATCACTGTCATCATAAGTAAAGTCACTTAATGATGTGCTGTTAGGTATTGTCGGTAATGGTCTATCGCCTGCTGCGACAGCAGCAGCAGCAAGTGCAATCGCATTTGCGTTTCTTAAACTATCATTACGCGGAGGTGGCAAAGGCGGCGGTTCTTCTTCGTCTGAACTATGTGCCTCTGGCACTTCTTCCGTATTGTTGCACAAAATCTCGGTGTCGTTTTCGTTGCAGTTCTAAAACAATACCATATTTACACATCCAGCCTGAAAACAATTGGTTATCAGGATTTTAAAGGAACACACAGAATAATGATATGGATGATGACAAGGAAATGAATCACAGGATGATTAACTTATTATAGTAATAAAAATATTGAACAAAAACCAAATACCTCATCATCATGTGAATTCTGGTTCAATAGCTTTTTAACACCTTCAATGATTGCTTGATATGAAAAACGCAGCTGCTCAGGCGTTTGTATCAAACCGATTCGATACTGACGCATTTCCAATAAGATTTGTTTAACGTCCACTTCATTAACACCAAACTGTTCTATCTGTAACATCAAAGTTAATGATTTTAATTTAAAAAAACGTGAACAAATGTTGTTATAGGTTAGGTTATAGCGTTGAATGTCAGAAAAACAAAAACTTACCAAAACTAAACAAGAATCCACCAAACAAAATGTTCCCGATCGTCCTATCCCAGCCGAACAATGAACAACAGCCGGTCCCACATTCTCATCCAACACACCAGCCTCTCGCACCTTTCGTAAAAACTGCAAAAATGCTGTCGGCGAACTCGGCACTGCGAAATCCGGCCATGTTGTGTAATGAAACTGAATAATATCACGCGTTTCTTGGCTTTCCACATCAGTCAAACGTAAAGTTCGCGTCAAATAATGCGAATAATCATGATATTCGGTGTATTCGACGGTTAAACCAACATCATCTAACTTTAACATATGATCCTTTCCGGTTTTTGTCGGCCAGTACTGGTAACACTTCTCTTGTTTCTTCTCAATTAATTTATTGAGCATCAACACTGCACGACTACGCTGCTCCCAGACCATCAACCAGAAATGATTGACTGTATTGCATAAAGGACCTTGTGTGAGGATGTACGAACGGCCGGCGCGTTTTACTTTCACTACGTTGGCGTTGATATAATCAGTACTGCCTTTTTGCAGAACAATTCTGCTGTGGTCGTAGGGCATTACATCTCGGTATCGGTTGAGGACTTTGTTTTCCGGCTTCATTGATTCGGCAGCCACGTGGGAGTTGTTTGCGGACGCCACACGGATTTGCTGGAATTGCAGAAGAAATCAAAGTAAATGTCAAAAACATTATGTGGTTGGATTCAGTTGGATTGTTTGCCCTTTGCAACAAAAAAACTTATAGTTTAAGGAATCAATATGATACCACAACATTTAACATATAAGAAGAATTAACATGCTTGTTAGAAAGAAAACAAATGAATAACAGTACAAGTTAACATTGATTACTTGTAGTGAAGTAAATTCCCAGGTTTAATGTTAATGTTATTGTTAGTGTGCAATTTATTGTGAACAACGCGTGAATCATGTATTAATTAGCGTTGTGCGTACGTTTTAGGTCAGTAAAACCTTATAACCTTATAACTCTATAATGACCATTGTGGTTTGATCAAAAACCTGCGACGAAGCAACGAGTGGGTGTCGTTAGGAATGTAGAATGTAACAAAATGCAATATGCAACAATATGCAAGAAACTGCATTAGTTTGTGTGTAAAAATTACCTGATAAAACACTGCCCATCCATTCTTTTTGTTTAACTCCAAATACTCGCTCTCGATGTTATTGGCGGCGTTTGTCATCGTGAATCGTTGGTTTTTCGGGAGCAAATGCCGCCAAGAGTCGCAAGAATGATGCTTGGGACTGCTGGACGTGCTGAACCTGCTGAACGGCACAGCGCGCTAGACGACCATCGAACGCGAACGCCTCTGCGACGAGGAGCGGCTTTTCGTGCGATGGAAATGCAAATCGCCGCAAATCTAACCAAACAACCCGCAACGCACAACCCGAACGAACAACACACGACGAACCACACGAAAACGATGTGTGTGCCCCGCGCTCAACACGCCATGTTGCCTGCAAACCAGCGAACGAGATGCATCGAGGTGATGTGCAGCGAGTTAGAGTGGGACATGTCGACTAGTCGCGCGCACACATCGACGCGCTGTACGCCGAGTTTATTAACTATCCCCTTTAATACACAATGATTTTTATTTTACTCACGATGACAAATAATTCTGGTAAATAACCATTGTTGAATTATCAATAGATTAATTGTTGAAAGACATTTTTAGATTAGATAAATTTTAATACTACAACGACCTCTCGTGAATACAATTTTAATTATTATTATTATATTTTAGTTCCTGGCTTCACCACTAAACGCTCTATAGTTTTTTTTAATAAAATTTAACAAATCGTGTTTCTCAACTAAACAATTAATTATATTAATTTTTACTAATTAACAAACTTAAATTCAATAGAAATATTACTTAATTATAAAATACCTTTTAGTGTTGTAATAAAAACATTAAGCGCCACCTATGATGAAACACGAGAACTAAACAAAACTCATCATTGTTTCTTTACAGTTTTGCTTCATTTATTTTGTTTGTAGTTCAAGTGTTCGCGTAGTTGGCATTAGTTGTCGCTGCAGTATTCAAAGCAATTGCAAATCTACAGTGGTCTACAGAAATGTAAATAAATCAAGAGTGCTTTGATATAATATTGTCCCGGTCTACTGATTTGATACGATAATTTCAATTGATTTGATGGTCAAAACTTGAAAAAACTACAATATACGATTAAAATAAATAATTATCGTAATTATCTTCAATATTTCAATGTTAAATCACCTTAGTATTAAAATTATTATCACCAATAATTTCAGAGAAAAAGTCAAAATAGATGATCGACCTTGTACCAAATTCGAGGATGTCCAAAAATTTGCGTGGCGGCGACAAACCGGCACATTACCAGTTTTTTGTTGTCCAGCTCGCACGCATCATGCAAATTAAGTGTTTGCACAAATGACAGAATCCTCATTATGTCAAGCATCATGCCGAAAACAATATTTGTTTAGTCAATCTACGGTTAATTATGGGGTCAATAAGTACAACATATACAAAACCACTAGTTTTATATTCATCAATTAGTATTAAACGACATTTTTATTAAAAAAAAACAGTTTTATTGAGTAATTATGTTCATAGCTTGATTAGGATTAGGAATTATGACATAATTCACCATAGTAAAGAATTAAATTTTAATTTTCCGGTGAATTCAATCATGAAATTATGTTTGGAAAAGTAACAAGTGGTAAAACAAGGAACAATCGAATGACGCGAATGTGATTTTTTTGTGTGCGCCGCACGCGATTCGGTGATATTCAAACGCAAATTATGTTTGTAATTGTAATCAATTTAATTGTGGCGGTAAAGCTTCTCTCTTTTTTTGACGAGTATAGTTGAGTTGGTTGAGTTTGTTAAGCAATTAACATATGGAATCATCATTGAGTTATTAAATTTTAATTCAAATTACTAAGATTTATTACAGTGGTTGCTCTAACCTTAAATTATCAAACTGCATCACAACGTTTAAAACACTGATTTATTTGACTTTTATGTCAGATATTTTTGTAATTCGATATGAATACCTCACTATTGTTTTTAATAATATTTTGTTTTAGGTTTTACTCAAAGAAGAAAAAAAACATACGTTTTTCTGTTTAAAAGCATCATGGCACACTATGTATAATAAACATGATAAACGTCAAAACACACCACGACAATTTGTGGTTACTAAAACTAACAACAGAGGGCATTGTTAAATTTTAAAAAAATGTAATTTTATTGTTACAACAATTGACAAAATCAATTTTGGAGTTGAAAGAAAGTTAATAAATGAGAGCAATGAAGTAATAGACTAATTATTTGTCATTTACGTCCAATCAAGTTAAAGGATACTTTTTACTTTGTTTTGCTCTAGTAATTTCTTTAGTAATATTTGGTGATATTAATCTACACAGCGCCACCTATGGCTAGTGATGGTAAGTAATAAATAAAATTTGACATTTACTATTTGTCATAGAATTGCGAAGAATTGAGCAGAATAGAGCATTATTTACGTAAATTAATTGATAAAAATTCTTTTTTAGAACAAAAAAATGTAAACACAGACGGATTACATAATAAAACTTCTCGTGTTACGCAGTTACGCACGCAAAAAGCACATGACACGCGTTGGTTGGCGGCAATGTCAACCGTAATTTCGACTTGACTGATCTTGAAGCTTATGATAACAACAGTCATTGTTATATATAGCATTTCAGCGCATGATGCCGGTATAAAAAGAGTAAATATTGCTATTTGATGCAAAATACAAGCGAATAGCACATGATAACGCATGTACACTCTGGAAAAAGGGTTTAAAGTGCACATCACTTTATTTATGATTCTATTGTTGTATTTAGTCATCACATTGTTGTTTGTTTTAGCCTGAAGCCACGTAAATTTAAAAGAAAATTATTTACATGCTTGATTGACTTTGTACTGTATTTGTTCGAATGTTGTGTAATCTGGTTGTTAATGCACAAAACAATACTATGAAGTAAAATACGCAAATAGTGTAAATGTTGCTCAAATGAGTTCTTGATATTTTAATACCTCGTTGATTCACACGTATTTGTTGAGGTTAATCTCAATGTTGACTGGTTTGCGTCGGATTTGTCTGGATTGCTGTATTTCCCGAGCATGCAAATAGTCGACAAACGGAGCTTAAAGCTTCAAGTATCATAGTTGCACGCAGGTTGCACGCACAAACTGTGAAATCAAAGGATTTTATCACGATTTTATCATTTTGTAACGCCATCTATTAGTAGTTATAAAATCAACTTCCTCTATTTGTGTTTATAAAAATTAAAACGATTTTTCTATGATTAACATGATTAACATGACGATTATAATCGACTTAATAAGTCTTAGGTAACTAAATCCATAAGTAAGTAAATAAAATACCTCGTTGGGAATTTATTTTATTGACATACGACAGACACGGCCACTGATTCATACCGCATTCATACATTTCGTGTTTTGACGATTTCAAGTGTCACAATTATAAATATTCCATTAACATTCAGTAAAAACAAACAAATAACGCGACAAAATGTTTCATTGTTTGTCAACTTATTTAAAACGTTTATAAATGGATAAAAAATGGTTATTCTAACCTCACATAACCTAACCCAATTTAACTACATCGTACATAACCTAACAATATTGAACATAACCTTAAATACCTAAAATAATAATGTGTTCAATAAAGTCAATAATTTTTTAAATCATTAGCAAGTATTAAGTCGATTGGAAATGTCTCTGTCAATATAGTGCTATTTTTTAAAGTTTCAAACATCATAATTGGTTACTGCGGTTAAATATTGACTTAGGAAATTGTGTATGGCTGTACGACGTACGACGGAATCGTTGAGTGGGTTTTATTCAAGTGTTGCAGGTTACAGTGATTCGCCAGCTCATTAGCAGCGGAAATTTCACTAAAATGATAAAGTACACTAATAAAATGTAAATTTTGTGTACAAAACTTCATGCGCATTACAAGTGATACGAGATGATAATAAGTCGAACTAGAAAATATACAAATTTTGGTTAAATTCATACATTACTAAGAAAAATTAATCATTATAATAGTAACTTTTTTTTAAATTAAATTCATAAACAAAAAACGAAAGGACTGATCTACTATAAAGTCGGCATATTCACTGTTTTTGCAAACCTCCGTAAATTGAGCTATTTTTAGCGAAAACAGTAATATAAAAAATACTAAAATAATTAATTGGTAATTGAATTTTAGTACACATTGATGAGTAAGTAATAGAGATAGCATACGAGCTTGTCTCATTCAATTCTGATACTTTAAACCAGGGATATTTGCGACTTTACCCAACAGTGATTCAACAGCGCTCCATAATTTTTGAATAAGACTGTACCCGTGGAGACGTGACCTGTGGACGTGATCAACACAACACTTTTGTAATTTTTAAGTTTGGCAACGCCGCTGTGTTGTTCTCTGTCAATCTATGTACAGTATCAATATGTCTGTTTCGGTCAGTTTGAATTTACCGCGCAAATAATATTTAAACTCTAGTACAGTGTTGCCAAGTTGTCTCGTCTGACCCCGTCGATGTATAGTTTTCATTAAATTGTTGAACTTTAAACCGTGATTAAGAAAAAAGTAAACGGTGAAATTTTTTAAATTAATTT
>JARJDS010038629.1:0-15956 GCA_030264155.1 Atheta pasadenae | reverse complement strand
TAAAGATAGGGTGAGATATTGGCAAATAGGAAGCGGGCGCGATGAGTATTGCCATATATGGGCATATCGCAAGGGCTACGACAACATGCATCACGTAGGCCACCTGCGATTTAGCGCTTGAAAGAATTAGGGTGACGGGGTGACGCATAAGAAGAGAAACACACAAAATCAGTAACGTACACTAACCTCAAAAAATAAGATTGGGGTCTAGTCACGTGCACCACAAGTTTGATAAAACCTCGTGTACATGGAAGGAATTAGTCATCACATCAATAATTAATGACTTTTTTATAATTGCTCTTCTAACAAGGATGGTCTTCTCTGATCCACTCACCTTAGGTAAGTTATCAATAAAAAAATTAAGTTTCGAGTTGAAAGAAAATGATTTTATCTAAAAACGATTTAAATAGAAAATCTTTTTCTTATAATCTTATAATTAATTAATTAATTTATGTTCCTCGGTTTTGACCCCTATTTGTCTTGAGCGACCTTGATCCTGTTGCTTGGTTGCAAACTATATCACAAAATTTATCAACAAACAAGACCGACGAGTATAATAAAAATCAAGGTCAAACTTATTGAGGTAATCTATCAAACAAAAATGAAAGAAACAACATTTAACAAATTACAGTTTAGTTGAAAATGTATTTTCCCAAAACTTAAAAGTAAACGAAAAACCAAAATGTAAAATAATCTTAAACCACAAGTTGACGTAAATTCTGCTACAGTTGTTGTCGCTCAATGTCATCTTATTGAACACGAGCTATACCCCAATGCATCTGTTCCATTCCAGTCACATCTCAGAAAGTGTTAAAAGCTGTAAAAACCGAAGCATTTTCTATTTTCTTTTTACCATAACCTACAATCATGAAGTATGTTGTAGCTATATTCAAATACTTCCAAAAAACAACAAAAAAACAAAGTTGGCTGTCTATACTATCATTCAAAATTAATGATTGTCATTAATATCTATCAACAATACCCCAAAAAGCATCAAGGATTAAATTACCAAAATGAAAAATAATTATTAAAATTGAAGTCTAGAATAATTCTCATTCACTTAATTAAAATTCATGAACACCCTAGACGTAGTTTTGTCACATTTTTTAGAGTACTGTTAGTTTAATTATTTCCTGATGAAATTGAAACACACAGTATACACAAAGCAATTTGATTACATTTATCTTGATTAGTTTGCGGCGGTTGATGGGACGTGCGGACACGCGTCGTCACATCTACGCCAACGATTGCTGGCGATGAATAAAGAGGCGGCGACATAACGTCGGGGTATGTTGACGACGACACAAGATATTTAAAAGTGTACATACCACAAAATTAAAAATTTTACCATATCTACAATAAATAATATTTTTTTTAATAATAATAACATCATAATTTTGAGATATCCATAAATGAGGTTTAAATTTAAAAAAAAGAGAAGATTTTAAAGAGAAGGTAAGTGTTCAACTTTTAAAATATTTATGTTTTACATAAAGTGCCAATTCGGGCAATAAAACCGATACTATTCATGAACGTAGACATAAAACGAATCGGGAAATATCAATCGCTGGTATTGGCAATGAAAAATATTTACATTTCAAGCAGATAAATGCATTTCAGCGCCAGCAACTAAACGCAAATTACAGATTTATCGCCGTAGCACTAGGCGAGGATTTATTTTGGTTGCAATGGCGTTGCGCGTCGCTAAAATTCGTCTCTTTCAGCTCGTGAGCCAGCAGGATTGAATAAAATGCCCAACATTCTCTACGTAATCAGCCTGCTGCGCTCGTGGCGCATCGACGCCGACGAGACCGTGCGCCCGATGAATCCACCGACGCCAATCATCCAAGTCATACCGAATATCTGCGACGCTGACCAGCATGTCGTCGACGTCAAAAAGCAAAAAGCACTGCATGAAATCCTTCAACAGTTGCCACCCTCACCGACCAAACCAGCACAATTGCCGCCATGCTCGGATAACGTTTCGCCAAACACAAAAGATTCGATTACACACGACAAATCTGAGAAAAGTACGTCCAAAGCAGTTACAATGTCGACATCACCACCGCCGCCTTACACGCCCGGAAATAATGATGAACCAACAAGCGTAAGTGTCAAATTTCACTTATTTTCCATATCTTTGATTTTTATTTATTTAATAATAAACAATAAGTTTTTTTGATTAATTTAAAAAAAATTGTTTCGTCTGTCATTTGTTATCCGTTAAGTGTTAAGTTATTTGAAGAACAAAATCAATACGTATAAATTACTTGTATTGCAATTAATATGATTAGAAACGCGATATAAACTACGATTGTATGGTTGCGATTATGTTGAGTATGTAGTACAAAAACTGACAGATGGCATGTTGAGATAACACATTTACATCACTTTTATAGGCGTACAATAGTGTAATGGTAATTAGCTTATTAATACTGTACGTCTGTACGTTTTTTGGTTCTTGTACACGTGATGGAATGTTAATTTGACAAAGTGGTAGGTTCATCTAATCACCAAAAAGTTTAAAATTTAAAAAATCCATTAAAAAAACTTAGGGTTAAATATAAAGATAATGAGAATGTAAAATTTGTTTGTAATCAAAGACTACACGTGTCAAGTGCCGAAATCTCGATTATCATTTGACGTGCAAATTATTTCATTATTTGATTATATTGTCGAGATAAACGTAATTTATGTTGATTAAGGTGTTTGTATTTATTCAAATTTATTCGTGTTTAATTGCATCTATTTTGAATTACTATATTTTTTGTTAATCAAATTAATTAATGAAGAGAAACAAGTAATTTTAACAAGTATGATTTATTTTATTTAAAAAGTTTTCTTTTTACTTACAATTCAATATCTGTTCGAAATCCAAAGTCGGTTTAGAATCAAGTATGCCTTGGTGTAGTAGGCCTTGATTTTGCATTTGTTTTTTTCTAATGTTTTCGTGTTAAATCGTTTGTTAAATAAAATTCAGTTCATTTTGAGACTCCAAGTCGAGCACATCCACCCGTTTTTTATTAGTGGTCCGTTGGACCACGCTGTTTCGAACGATATCTATTTTATTGTATTGTTACTTTTATTGTTAACACAAACAAACTAATATAATTTGTATCTTATGTACGAATTGAAAATAGTGTTTACAATTTAAACTTCCAAAAGTAAGTTTATGTAATTTAAATATATATATATATTTATTATATTCATATTTGGCACTTCCAAAACGTTTTGAATAAACCAATTGTTTACTTAAAAATTTGCTATTTTCTTGAGAGCTGAAGAGTGAACGTGAAAAGTGTTGACTCCACTTTTAATATTAAGATAGTCAGTATTCTGGTATTAATCCAGGTGGTTCATGTAAATTTAAAGGTTACAGTAAATTATTGTTCAAAGTTCCTTTGTTTGTTTGCTTCCTCCGGCATAGTAAATGGTGTAATTGCCGATTCAAGTTGTTGACATTGTCAAAAATGTACGTTTGCATTGTCTACTGTGTTACAAACAATTGTAAACAATGCTAAAAACATAGAATTGCTTAAAATATAATTAATATAATTTACTCATAAATCAATTTGCATCCAATAAGACGTATGACAACCACGGAATTATTCTGGAAACCTGCAAAATATTAAGAAATAACTTGACTTATTAAAAATAAACATATAGATTTTTAAACAATTTCTTAAATTACTTTTCTATAAAGCTTAAGACAATTATTGCTTCTCAAAAACAATAAATCTTATTGATTATAAATTACACACAATACATTACTAATTAGAAGAATTTTGTAGTAAACTTTTTAATCCAACTAAAAATAAAACTGTTCTAGATATATTTTCTAGATATATAGTAAAAATAAACAAATAAAAATGAATATTAATATTCCTTTGAAGTATTCAACACAATACAAACTATAAATATTAAAGTTGCAAACATTCAAACATTAAACAAGTTTACAACACTTGTAACGTAAACCAAAAAAAAAAGTTGGACTCGTGCCTAAACTTTAAAATCTGTGAAAATCTGTACAGGGAAAACCTATTGTTATGCGGCGTGGAATTTCACGACCTTTCGACTTAGCAACTTCGCACGCTAACTATTAAATATTAAGTAAGTAAGTAAGTCGTCGAGATCTGGAATTTTAAAATACATCCGAAACGACATTTACAACTTTTCGTGTCTACCTCCACGAAAATATATTGAGCATGAAATCATAGTTTTATTGCAATAAATTTATATACACTCATACTTGTGCTAAATTAGTCCTCGTTAGGTCATATTCAGACAAAAATAACTTTCCATCTTTTACTTTTGAATTTAAATTTGTAATATTTATAAGAAATGGGGGAAAGTTTAGATTTTAACTTGTTTTTTTTATTTGAATTATATTATATATTTTTTAACCAAAAAAACACATTATGTAAATTTAATTTCAAACACAATTTAGTTGCAAGTAGCTACGTGCCAGTGGAATGTTCTCCAAATTTTTTTGTATTTACAACTGATGGATATTTCAAGAATGCATCTAGTTATCTACGCTTATTTCATCAACTGTTTTTTAAACAACGGACAACTTCATTTTCTTTAGTTTCGAAATTTTTTTAAAAATTTTATTTGTAATTTGAACGTTACACTATTTATTCCCTAATTCAAATTATCATTAAATTCTGATCGGTTGATTCTTTACATTAAACAATTTTAGTGTAATATCTTCAAATTTAATATTGTTCTAGTTAACTATTACAGTGTTCAACAAAATAATAACAAAACAAATTATGTACTAATGTAGCTACCATCATTAGAAAGAAAATTAATTTCTCATGATATTAAATTTAATTTTTTTCAAAGAATCATAAATCAACATCCAATTGTTTTCGGCTAGACACCGCAGCAATGATTTGTAAATTAATATAATCTAGTTAGCTGCGCAATGTTTTGTTTTCTTGTTATATTGCACATAAAAATTTCAATTTTTTTTCAGGTTTTTCCAGTAACATTTTCTGTCAAATGTTTGTGTCACAAATTAACCAGTCTTGTCGTAGTTATTAAAATGAACAGTTAGTAATAAATCGTTATAAGAGAGAAGTAAGTTTCCACCAAATTAAAAACAATAACAATTAGTTGCTACGAAAGCTCACTGTTCTCTATAGTTTTTAAAGAAAAATTTGCAATTACACCTAAAAATTATTAATAAATAAAAGACCAACAAAACTCATTACAACAACAATATTAAAATCATAAAATTATAAAGATAAAAATATAGATAAAACGTATTGTTACGTTCTTAATAATTACAAATATTTATAGTTTAGAATTTCCTTCAATAGATTTAACTACAAAAATAACTAATAAAGTAATTAGAATAATTATAATCACTAGTATTGTTTCTTTAAAAATTAAAAATAGTTATCGATGTTTTTAATGAAATATGTGTATGTAAATAGTACTACATGCAGCATAAATAAATAAAAAGATAATATGTTCACATGTCTTAATGTTTACAAAAGAAAGAAAAAACATTTAAAAAGAAAAGAATAATAAATAACAAAAAATATACAAGAAATAATTTTATGTTTGACGTATACACATATTGAACAATGAACTCAATTGCTATATTTATAATTTTGACATAAATTACTCCTCAATGTCAATGTCAATATTGAAATAATTCAAAAATAACTAAATTGTTATAATAATAATTGAGACATAGACAAATATGACTAAATTGGTGTAAACCAATAAAATTGAAAGGTTATATTTGCTATGCACAAGTTTAACATTTTATACTTAAACTTAGACACTCCCTGTTAGTGTAATAAAGTTGCTTAGAATACGCAAACGAAAATTAATAATAGTGAAAAATGGTGTCGTAAAACACGTAGTTAGTTAATGATCCAAAAATAATATATAGGGTTGTGTATTCTAAGTATTGTCTAACAAAGGAAAAATAAATATGTAATTTGTTTATCTGCTAATTAATATTTGGTAGATATGTACAAAGTGTTTGAAATTGTTTACTTACATTAATTATTAATTAACTACAGGTAATGAAATCTTGTACACTAAATGAAATTGAATTTTTAACCACCAAGATAAACAAGTTTACAAAAGCATTGATGATTAGTTTCGTGAAACACACAATTGTTTATTAATGTTGTAATCAACTGTGTGTTTTGCATCACCCATATGATAAACATCAATAAAACGAACTGTCAACGCGTTAATGGAATTAATAATATCGAGTTACTACCATCGGGCTGACAGTCATAAAGGGTGACAACAAGCAGGAGGTGAACAATGCGTACTAGAGCATAAACAGGTTTAGACGTTGTTTTTTAAAAACTCCCTTCTTTTGTAATACATTATTAGTAATAACTTTAATTATAATGTTTATAATTTACTAATAATCTCATATTAATATACAATTTTAATAAATATGCACGAAACGGATGTACGTAGTTTAATTTTCAATTTTTTAGGTTTTGTTTGAAATATTTGTTATAAATGTTACAACTTATATTTGTGTTTTAGAATTGGACTGACCTTCTAACAAAACTAAGAAGTTTTCGACCATGGAATAGACTAATGCAAAGCGCTGCAGGCGATACTGCGGAATTGCAAGGAATGTTGCCATCCGGTGTGACTGTGGAGAAACCGCCAGCGGGGAAAGATGGCAATGCAACGGGTGGAGGCGCCGGGGCAGCGCCACCAGCCGAACCAGGAGTGTGTTTGATGATTGAAAGTCCGTTCAGAATATTACGGGTAAGTAATTTTTATATTTATTAAATATAAATAAATCAATAATTGTTTTAAATTTTTAATATTTTGAATAGTTATTTAAACATCTTTTATTATTTTAGTGTTTGTGATAATTTTGAACATAGAATTTTTTTCAAGAATATTATAATTATTTTCAATAATATATATAAATAGTATTATATAATAATTGTTTTGATTAATTAGATTATAAAAAAGAATTTAATTTAAGGTTCAAATCCTCAGAGAGCCCAGAGTAATTTTAATTTAGTATAGTATTCTTCGATTTATTTGTATTTTATTTTAAAATCATCAAGTTTTCTTTCAAATCTTCGAATAAAACTATTAAATCAATTGATGAAATTAAACAAAAACATTAGATATTGATAAAAACTTAATGTTTTAGTTTTTTATTAATTCTTTATATTTTATTTAATAATTAATTGGCATTCAAGTAAATCTAAATTATTATACATAAATTAATGTTAACTGAATTTTTAACATTCAGTTTATTTAAAATTATTTAACATTTGTTTATTTAAAAAAATTATAAGTAAGTACACAGTAGCTTGTGACACAAGAAGTGAAAATAACGTTCAATATTTTTGTTTTCATTAAAGTAAGAGTATTGAAAGTTTTATACCTTATAAATTTAAGAATGTAGAATATGGTAGTCCAATTAATTTGCCATTAAAATTATTTTTTTTTTGCTGGGAACGTTTTATTCAATGCCAGTCTCTAATAAACAGATAACGTGTTCACTCTACGAATTCTCAAATGTGACTGACTTTATTACCAAAAACGATCTTCACGGTAAACAACTGACAAAAAACAAAACAAAAAACAAAGCCTCCTAGATTTCTGTGACCCACGGTCTACTCGATAACTAAAGCAAAGCCTCCTAGATTGTCGTGGCTCCCGACATTTGTCATTTGTTAATAACAAACTGTTACAATTTCAATTGGACTCGAAATAGTCAAACTTATATTATTCTAATGAAAATGTTAAATATTATTATATTAAGGTTATAAGTAATATCAAAAACTTGAATATCAATAACCAAATTAATCAACTTTAAGTCGTAAATTATTTTTAAATAATTAATACAACACGATCATTTATTATAAACCAAATTCACAATTACATTAACATTTAAATATAAATAATTAATAAATTACTACTTTACTTAATAAAATCATTTAAACTAAAACAAAAACAAAATTCTAAAATCAATTAACTTTAAAAAACTCTCACAACAAAAAAACAAGACGCTGAAGTTCATTGTTCTCAATGACATTTCAATAAACGAAAAAATCCGAACACGATTGATCCTGCTGCTAGCAATGTAGTGATCAAAACGAAATTCAGATAAATGAATGCACCCTTGACACATTGAAAGTTCTCTCTTACCTCTCAACCCAACCATAAATTTCAATCTGACAGATTAAAAATGCGTTTAGATGGATTTCGATCATTAATTTTAATCCGGATCAATTATTTTTAAATAGAAAACACTTCCGTTTATTTTAAACTATAATAAATTAAATTACACACTAAAAAAATCAATAAATTAATATCTTTATGGTAATAATACATTTTATTATTATGATTATGATTCTTGTTTAACTAATGATTTAACAAAACAAATTTAATTAAAACAATATTGTTCATAGCTCCCTATTCACCCTGCTTTACAACGTAGGAAAGCAATTTATTTGTTCATGAAATTTGCCTTTCTCTTCAATAGCAATTTAGAGTAATTAGCTTGTCTCGCGGGATGTTGGCGCGCAAGTGTGCGCATAGCCATGCAACATGCACCACAAGCATTACGCGTTGAATACCAATTGACCATAGCGTGCTGTTAATTGTTTATTAATTTATTTAAAACAATATAGTTGCTTTCGAGTTAAGTAACGATACAATCGCAATATGATTACAAAAGAAAATTTCTAGACATAGTTATCTATAAACACAAACAAATGAACATTTTGTTTATTTATAAATTATAAACATTTTAATTATATAACTAATAATGTTATAATTTTTGTTGATAAAAAAAACTGCCCTTTGAGTGCATTGTGTATTTATTTTAACCCTGACATTGACATTACATCGCCAAGAAGGCGCGTGCATAACAACAAAGGCGTTAGTGTAGGAGTTGCGTGCGAGAAGTGAACGCAGAGCGTCGCGACGCAAAGGCATTTGACTGCCAGGATCTTGCGCAGGCTGCGAGGACCTCATGGCAGTCATCTTCTTGCAATCGCGTCAATCGGTCGCGTCCTGAACTTTCTTTGATCAAACAAATACCGCACGTAAAACATAACAAACATAACAAAACACAAAAGAAATAAAATAATGTGATTTTGTTTTAATAATTTAAAAATACCAATAATAAAAATAACGAGTTTTGTTTTATTTTTAAAAATAATAAGTTAATATAATAATTTTATAAATGTTAATTACATTGGCCGACAAAATGTTTAACAACAATACGTCAACGACGAATAATAACAAGGCGAATATGTATTCGAATTGCAACAATGGGTTGAAAGGGTCGTTGAAAATGGCGAAACATTGGACGAGAGTCCTAGGCCTGCAGAATTTCGCTATTCGGAAATTGTCACCAGAAGAACTGATTGAGGTGAGAGGTGGTTGTGTGGAATGTAACATAATTAATTTAAGTTAAAAAAATTAATTACAATTTCAAGTATTAAGTCAAGCTGGAAAGTCAGTCACAGTGGAAACAAATTAACATTTTAATTAATTTTCTTTTGTGGGGATTTTTAGTTTTTAAAGTTTCAATGTAAGATTTATTTTATTTTGTTAGGAAGCTGGTTTTGTGGTTTTAATTTTAATTATATTTAAATAAATTTAATTGTTGATCAGATAATAGAAAAATAAATAATAACAAAAATAATAAAATGATAATATTTTATTGAGGTCATTTTATGAACTTTATTATTTTACGATGTTACAAGATATAGACCATCATCAATACCTCCAATATTTTTTTTTCATTGTGAAATGTTTAAGATTTTATGAATTAGATATTTTTTTTCAAATAGAAAGAAACAAAGTAAAATGTACATAAAATATTTATTTATGTTATTTGATTTTGGGTGATAATTTTGGTGTGCCAGCCTCTAAAATACCGATAACGTGCTCACTAAACGAATTCTAAAATGTGACTAACTTTATTTACAAAACGATTTAAAAAGAAAACAACAGACAAAACAAAACAAAAAACAAAGCCTTCTAGATTACCGTCACTCACGGCCTACTCGATAGTTAACATCCAAAAACCGCCTAGACTGTCGTGGCTCGCTACGTTTTGTTTCTCAGATTATACTTACATGTTGTGCTTCAAACTTGAAGACATTAATCGGTGCTTAAGACGTCTGCTGACTTATGACGAGTATATATTTGCGGTTTTGTTTTTGTTAGTTGCCAATAGTAACGGGAAATCTCGTATTTTTAAGGAAACTTTGATCCTCTTTGAAATAAACTAAGTTTATAATAAGTTATAATTTACAAAAAATAATTTTTTTTATTTTCTTTTCTTAATGTACATCTATTGAAGAATACATACGAAAAATTTCATATCGTTCCTCTGAATATTTTCGACGTTACAAGCAAATTTGACCCAAGCAGATATATAACATGTAACGTGTATTCCAAACTTCAATCGCGTTTTTGTCAGAATGGTGGTTTCACAGAACAATGGTAGAAACAATTTTAAGAAAAAATAATAATGAATTTATATGCATACTAATCATACTACTTAATTTTAGAAAAATAGAGCAATGCAACATTCATAATTGTGTTTAAAGGTCTTTGAAGTTTTAGTGTTTCCACCGTACTCAGTCTCCCCTGTATTTATAATTAAATATGTAGGCCGTGCAGCGACGCATACTTTGTTTTACGCCGTGTTTATTTGTTTTGTTTATTTAGGTACTCTATGTTTTGTTTTTGTTTCAAATGCGTCGTTTTTGCGATATATCACGTATTGTATAGAAAGTAGTTACAATCTGAACCTGAACGTGTGAAGAGTAATTGAGAGGGGTTCTCTCACAAACTGGGAATAATACAGGAATAGGTGTTTATCCTATGCAAATATTAGTTAAAAGTCAAGTTTTTAAGCAGTTAATAATAAAAAATATTTATTTCTGTTTGGTACGCATAACAATAAAAGAAAAATAATCATTGAAAATATTTAAGATTTAATAAAAAAAAATTAATTGAAGTTATAAAGCTCGTCGTTTGTCAACTGCATCAAATATAAAACGAAACAATATTCTTCTATATGGACAGAAACATAATCACAAATAATTGAATTTTGTATGATTTACATTCAATTTTGGTTGAACTCGTTGTCGGATTTTATTTGTTCTTATTGCATTCTTTAATTTAAGCTTCTTTGGGAAGCACACAAGGGAAGTATTGTTTTATTACATTTCCTGTCATATTTATATCTTGTAAATTGTTTTATTCCGTTTCTAACCTTGGCGGAGACAAATTTTATTTTTTTATAACATTCATTATTGATTTTAAAGCGTGGAAAACCAATAATTTTTTAGAAAAGTCCTGAAATTAATATTTTTCTCACGTTCTACTCTTATAATTTATTTATGTATTACTAGCTGTTCCGGCATGGGTTGCAACGCAGCAATTCGTAATATTTAGCATTTTCTTCGTTCGGAACGCACTATTTGCTTAAGTTGAAATTTGCAATTTTCCTTAGCTCTCAATGCGGAAAATTAAAAATTCGTTGTTTGCGCAATCAGTTTGTTGACATTATTGGCCGGGTTATTCTGAAGACATTCTGTAAATTAACAACAAATTAAGTACAATTGTGTGAATCGATATGTTTTTAAATTAAATTGTATTCCTGAAAGTTGCAAGGTATCAGTTTCCAAAAAAAACAGTACAAAGATTGTTCCAAAATTGCTCTACATTGATTAAAAGAAGGGAAGGTAAAAAAAGCACACAAGGCCAAGTTAATGAAATGTGAAGGTTTTGGTGATCGTTTTCTTCGATTAGGATTACATAGTGCATCCAGGAGTTCAAATTACATAAACGTGGTCGTACTCCTTGCAATACTCATTGAGAAACAATACGAAGGTAACGTTAGAAATTGTGAAAAAAACAATGCATGTAAACAATGCAATTCAATAATCACGATCAAAACGAAAAAATAAAAATGAAAAAAATATGCATAATTACAATTAAATTATAGCTAATCATAAGACACATGTATACTTATGTAGTTAGCAAAGTTGGAAATCTGCATTTGTATTTCATCAATATATATGACAAATTCAAGAAATATAACAAAAAAAGTAATTACATGCAATATTAATTATCAAAATTATATTAATTTATGTTTTAATTTTTCGTTAATTGTATGGATATTGCAGTTTGTTTGTCTTACAGAATTAACTCAAATATTTAGTAAACAACATATATTTTTGAATAGTTTTAACATTGAATTTAACATAATCTTATAACACAGTAGTGGGAGAACAACTTCCCATATTTAATAGGCAACGTCAAACGATAGTTTCCTCCAACATCAACAACAACTAGTGTCCTATGAATGGACCACTTGAATCAAACTTATTTTGTGGCTTATCGTTAGTTAAATATTTAAGCTCTAAGTTTAGTAGTTCTGCAAACATTAACAAACACATAATATTCATTATCTGCTTATTTCAAAACTTTAAAACTGTTATTTTCTAATAATATCTTTGTCTAAAAAGTATCCAGTTTTATAAGTAAATTGTTTATTAATATTATAAACATACATATATCTTTATTTAATTATCGAAGTATTTCTTTGCTTATTTTAGTAGTACATTAAATTTAGATATTAAAGTCGAAGTGAATCTGGAGTATCTGGTGAAATATACAACATCAATATTTGATGTGTTATAAACTATTAATGGTAATTAAAATAAATATAAATTTAAAAAGAATTTAAGATATTCTTTGTTCGTTGATTTTCTTGTTATATTTATATATATTTTAGTTACCATATAATTTCTTTTAATATTATAATTATAATGAACTTTATAAATTTTCGAATCTGGCTAACTCATTAAATTATTTTATAAAAAACTCATTAATAATACATTACATAAAGTCCTGTCAAAGATATTTCTTGCAACAATTCTAACCATTTCCAACCATTTCCTTTTCTTACATATATATACATTTATTAAACAACCTGTGTTTTATGTTGATTAAATAACAATGTACATACATTAGTTAAGTTAGTATACAAAATCAAATTAAAAGTAGTAATTATAAATGAATGAAGAGTAATTTACATTTTGTCACAATTAATATCGTTGCACGTATACAAGTAAACTTTGTCTCTCATTTCCACACTGCGTAATTAATAACGTGTTGAGTTCGACATCATGTTAATATATGCAATTATTCTAGAGAACGATTATATGATATATGAGTACACTAACTTTGTAATTTGTTCCGAAATTGAATATTTCACGAAATATGAGATATGTCAACATTATAATATCTATTTATATATATTATATTGTATTTTAATATTTAGGTACTATATATATTAGGTACTATATATTTTAATTTTTTAATTAAATTTAAATTAATATTTCGATTTACAATCAAATGAACATTAAAATTGCGCGTGGTTAGCTCTTCATTGTTAGGGCTACGTCGTTATCTTTTATTATCTTCGTTTTGGTATAACTTAATTAACGTTTTTATTTACGATAACCACATTCTGCAATTTGTACTGTCTGTTTACAAAATCCAATTTATTATTTTTACAATAGAAAAAAAGACAGAAAATGACGACATTGTTGCGTAGGTTTTATTCATAATCTATATTTACATTAATGGATACATTGTGTCGGTATTGTGAATAACGAATGGCATTGTCTATGTCATAAAAATAAGTTTCTTGTAGCCTACTGTGCGTCCCATTAAAATCCTATAGGAGAACGATTGTGAAATTAATTTCTGACTAGAATGATACAAAATTCATTAATAATCTAACACTTTGATACATGTTAAACTTTGTTTTGGATCATGTGATATTTTAGTCACAAAATAAAATTTAGTGGGACTAAAACTTTCGAAAAATTCACTTTGTCTACTCGTCGCACTAGAGTTAAACCACTTTTAGTTAAAAATGTAAACACAGTTATAAAGTTTATTGTTTTTAACTTTGTGGTTCAAAGTGCATGCACAATGCTACCAGTGTCAACATAAAAGTAGCTTGCCATAAAAAAAATTTTAAATGTGAGTTTGTTCACATTCTAGTTACAATTTCTCATTAACGTCTCAATAGTGAGACTAATAATAATTTAATAATTTGCAAAATATTTTTAAACTTTATATAAATATTACACATATAGTATATTTTAACATAATTTACAAATAATTCTTCATTTCTAGCTCCCTGTATTACTTTGTTTAGGTACTGTTGATGTTTGGTTTGAAACTCGGGTAACTTGTGCAGTACTACTGTTTTATAAATATCAGTTTTTGCAGTTAAATCTGATAAAGTGAAGTAAAGTTTGAATAAAAGTTTAAATGAATTAAATGAATGAAGTAAGCTGCCTGATGAATTCGATTTCAACCTAAACTCATACAAAGTACACTAAATAATTTAATTAATTTTGAATTAATTGCACTTTACAAAAAAGTCAATTCTTCTTCTTTTTCTCCGCGATTCGGTCATCGTAGATCACGCAGATTATTTATCATTTTATATGACGTTGAGGCTTCGTTTTACCTCCTTTGTTTTAGTGTCCAATTAATTGTTTGGAATTTTGTTGTCAATTATTATAATATATGTTAAGTTCATAAGAATAATTTGTTAAATTAGTACAGCAGCATTTTATGCGAGGTATATGTCAAAAACCCTCACATTGATCCACCTGACGGGCGAACGAGAGTGTGATTTGCAACTGTACTAACTGTCACCGTTACCAGGTGATTAGGCAATAGAAGACACGTTTCCTTAGCTCAAAAATCACGTGTTGCACGACTGAAAATCAATATATCAGAAGTGAAGTGAAATTATTTGTTGATTTTTCTGCATTGTTTCTTATTACACAACAGTACAGACCGATTGTTTTATTGTGTCTGTGTCAACAACGTTTCCGAGTTCAGTAAGTTGATGAACGAACCCCAGCAATAAATTCAATTACTGCACTTCAAGTGTATTGTGGAACTTTATACACTGTAATCGATTTGATTCACATTATTTATAGCGTGATTTGGAAATTTGATTTCTTGATGTTTAAGCAGAAAATAAATTACATTTTCGCTCATGGCAGCGTGCTGCAGATGTACTATTTCTATCGATTATGCTACTAAATACTATATTATTTATCGAAGATGACACAATAAGTGCATTTTTGAACCCATGAACTTCTACAAATTGTAGCACAATATACGACATGATAAGAAATCAATACCAATCCCTAAAAAATATTGAAACATATTGCTTTAACTACAAATTAAAAGTACTTGTACATTTATGAAAAACAATTGAAAAGTAATCCAAAACAATTGTAAACTTGTTAGTAATTGAAGTAACTAAATAATGTTTTAATAAAATATCATTTTTTAGGAAAAATGTAAAAGAATGAATTTCTGCAAATGTTATTACAACATAACCGTGTTTACATAAAATTATATTCTAAAATTGTTAATTATTTTCTAAAGTATTCTAAATTTATTCTACACTTTTGACGTCATGCTTACGTGAGTACTTACGTATTAATTTATTACCTGGCGTTCTAGTGTTTCTTTCGAGTTTTGTAGGATTCAATGTGTAGGATTCAATCATAATTACCGATTTCACGGAAAATTATTTTAGTTATGCTTGCTGCAACCAGTAATACATAAGAAACGCAGAAACGTTTATTTTAAACCATTAAGATAGTTGTTGGGGTACAATATTGACAAGAAAGTATTTTTTTTATGCGCCACAAAAATATACGAGTTTGTAGCTAAGCGATCCATAATTTTTGAATGAGACTGTACCAGTGGAGACGTGACCAACACAACACATTTGTAATTTTTAAGTTTGGCAACCCCGCTATGTTGTTCTACGTCTGTGTACATATTTATCAGTCTGTTTGAATTTCCCGCGCAAATAATATTTAAACTCTGGTACAGTGTTGCCAAGTTGTCTCGTCTGA
>JARJDS010038605.1:0-40271 GCA_030264155.1 Atheta pasadenae | reverse complement strand
TCGGCCATCATGAATTTACAGTGTGTACGACACAGCGTTGTCTCTTTCTATTCTGATCGTCACAGCGCGTTTAAAACTTGTATTCGCTGAACACTTGAAAATGTATAGAAGCTTACGTTTTAAATTCCGCCTATTAGAACTTGTTGCGACGGCATGTTGATTGTGAGAGTGCAGAGCCAATCAATTGCTGGACTTTGTATTCAAGAACTTGAAATCATAAACCAAAAACTAAAATTTGTTTGATCGCCATGTATTTCTTATGGAATTAAAAACACACCTATTAAAATATTAATTTTTGGCTCTTGACACCCTTTTTTATTAAATTATTTTTTCACCATTTGATAGGTAATGAGCTAAGATATCCGTGCGTATAAAGATAGGTAAAGCATATATTTAGTTTAGAAGTTATTTGACTTTTAGTGACTCTCCCATGTATTTCTTATGCAGAAAAAAATTGCTGGGCTACCTGAAATCCGTGGCTAACTTCATAGAGGTTAACTTTCCTTATAAACATTTTTGTTAATTATATTAGACATAATAGTTTTTAGTGATTTTATAACCAGCATAATACATTTTATACTCAATCAAACTTTATTTTGTTAATTATAACAAAACAAGTACGTTTTATCAACAAATGTCTACCAGTTAAAATACAGTTAGTTAATAACTAACAACTTGTGTGAAAATAATGTTTAATATTTTAATTAGAAATACGTGTTTTTGCCAGCTTAACATACAAAACACGGCAAATATAACAACACAAAAACCAATTTACGTTTACGGTTTAATACAGAAATGATAAATATTTCGATGAAGGTTATAACCTATGTACGTTCACAACTCACATACAAGTTAAAACTTACCAACCAACTTGAAAACTTAAAACCTGAAAAAGTTAAAAAACTTAAAAACTTTTTTAATGTTAAATGATAATCGTAAATACTCGACGTAGTCAACATACGAACGAAAAATAAAACAAAACACAAAAGTTTTCAAAATATCTGCGATATAAATGCAAATTTCTTTAATAACTTTAACAACTTTTACGACACAATGTACAGAACATACTGAATGTTTCTGAAACTTAATAAATTTTTAAATAAAAATTACCTCGTACGCGTTGGGATTGTAAATTGCGAAAAATTAACCTCAAAATGTAAAAAATGCAAACTTAACCTTAAATTTTAACTTAAAACTTAGGACTTTAGGTAAATTTACGCGAATAAGAGTAAAAGCAAAGTTAGGTGAAGAAGTAATGAGAAGATGAGTATTGATTTTTAACTTTTTGGGTTTTAGGACTACAACTTGCAAGGAAAGCAAGGAGAATGCTCCTGGAAACTTTTGGAGTGAACATGAACACAATGAGGAGCAGCGACTGAAAGCAGAAGCGGTGAACACCTCAACCAAAACCAGGAACCAAGGACACAGAACCTGGACGAACAAGGACGAGCAAGATAACGCAAAGCATCCAGAATCAGGAGCTATATAGAGCGTGGAAATTACATTACAAGGGGAATAGGTAGTTATCACCTAAATGAGAATATTCCCTAGCAACCCCCAACCCTTAACTTAACCCTAACTTTATATTAATTTTTATTTAACTTAAATTTTAATTTTACTTAAGATTGTTTCAGATGTTTTAACCTCAAAACCACTCTTCCTGGCAGAAGGAGAGAGTTGAGGTGTTTGCTGTCCAGAAATTCCAGGGTTTATAACATTTGCTGGCTCAAGCCGAAAACCTGTCCTTGCCGGTTGCTGGGATAATAGCGAAACGTCCCACTACGTACCTACATCCAGTAGAACCCAAAATAGGGGGAGAGCGAGAGTGCGCGGGAAAACAGGGCGTCGAAAGCTCGCTCGTAGAGGACGCGGATCGATCGAGCATCAGGGACTGCCGCTGCTGATCCCCACCCAGCCGCCAGCGATCTGCGATGTGCGTGGCGGCGGGCGGGCGTCGCAACAACCCACCATCATCATCCGTCGTCGTCGTCGGCGGCGCAATGTCGCGAAACCGAGCAACCACAGCACCCCCAGTAACTGACATTGACGCGTCGCAAACGGATGAGAAATCTTCACACTCGACAGACGATTTGTTCGATTTCAAAACACCAAACAAATCTTCGGGAAGAAGAAAGCGTTAAAAGACTTGTCACCCTGTCACACCACTCAACCGGAAGTCAATTCTACAACTTGATTTCATCGCTGGAACAAAACAACGAAAAAACAAACAAAAACATTAAGGTATTTATATGTCCAAACAAATTTTGTTATTTTTTTTTACTGTGCGCTGTTTTATTTTGTTTTATTACTGATTGGTGTGATTAATCGGGCGTTGTTTAAGTCACGTAAACGTTGCCGACTTGTTACGAGTTCATAAATTTATTTATGGCGGCGTGTTGTGCATTCAACATAAAAATTTATGAGGTCAAGGACTTGATAACCTTTACAACGATAAAAATGCTTGCAACATTTCAATAAAATATTAATAATTTAAAGAATTTATTCAATTCAATAAATCCGAAATTTTAATTTAGTTATAAAGTTTTTATAAAAAAAATCAGTTAATGAGCATGCGTTTACGACTTAAACGTGTTAAGTACACAACGCATGCGCAGTATAACCGATTATACTCTCAACAGTTTCAACACTTAAATCCAACTAAACTAACTATGTAAGTAGTGAGCAAATTGTTTCAATTTTAAATATTTCAATGCTTTCAAGCAATCATTTATTATGATTTATGGTCATTTTCCGTCCAGTTTATTTACTCAGTCACTCTTTAACTTACTTAACTTTACTTTAACATTAAGTATGACATCATTCACTTGTTTGTTTTATTTTTAGTTTTCGGTTTTTTTTTTTTTTATTTGTTGATTTTAATATTTTCGATTGTTTCAATTGTTTCCATCGTTCAGTAGTTGATTGTTGACTGTTGGTGAGTGGTGAGTTGTGACAATAGTGACAAATGATAGTAAAGTGTCATTAACACGATAAATAATAATAAATATAAGTACATTGTCACAAACAGACCGACCCTTTGTTATTTTTATTGGTTTTTGTCATAATTTTTGTTCAGTTGAGTTGGGTTTTCTAGTGTTTGAATTTTTGTTCGTATGGCGTGTACTGAGTTTTATTTAATGTCGTTTGAATATGTTGGGAAGTCAAGCGTGAAACGGCGTGACAAAAATGGCATACAAATGAATTAATTTGAGAGTTTAATTCAGCTGGCGCGCGCGCTCACATTGAAACTCGTTACTTGGCATTACTTGGCTATGTAATGAAAAAACGTTCCGACCGTTTGTTGTTGTCGGGTGGAAGTTGTATGTGTGTGTGTGTATAGTGAAGTCTGGCATATTTAAATTCGTCGCACGATTTAAATATTTCCGTTTATTTGCAGCGAATTTAAACATTGAAGTTACGAGTATGGAGTACGGAGACAAATTTCTTGTGAATAATAATTAATGAATTTAATTCTTCTTACTAAATGTTTAGGATTTTTATTGTTAATAATAAAGGTATTAGGGTGAATTGTTTTTTTTTTAGGTTAGGTTTAAGTTAGAATGAGTTTTAGGTTAAAATTTTTGTTAGGTTAGTTATTTTTCACAAGATTGGTTTGATAAGTTACAAAAAAGTTAATTTTTAGTTGTTTTTTGGTTGTAAATTTAAGATTTTGGGGAAATTGGTTTGATTTTGCATAAAAAAAGTTACCAAGACTTGTAGGTTATAAAATTATGAACAATTTTTATTTAAATTATTGTTAGAATTGTTAGTTTTTTGTGGTTTTGTGTCAGAAATATAATTGGAATTTACGTTTTTATTTTGACTTTTAGTTATAATATTGTAGTTCTCGAAAAACTTGTGCGTTTTAGTAAAAAAATGATTAAGATATTTTGTAGGTTATGAAAGTATGATTAATTTTTGTTTAAACTATTTTTGGATATTGTTATTAGAAATAACAGTCTTTTGAGGTTTTGTTTCAAAATATGAAATGAGTTTAAAGTTTCAAAGTAATTTTGTTATGTTTTAGTGATTTAAGAAAAACTGGTGCGTTTTATCAAAAAAAGTTACTAAGATAAATTGTAGGTTATGTTATTCCCTAAAACTTTTGTTATAACATTTTTTTGATATTAATATTAGAAATTATAGTTTTTTGTGTTTATACATCAAAAATCTTATTGACTTTTTTAAAGCACTGTTTATGGTTATATTTTTTTGCATTTTTTAGAAAACTGGTGAGTTTTATCAATAATGTTATAAGAATAAATGTTTATGTGTTTATTACCAACAATTTTTGTTATAATAATGTTTTGATATCTCAATTAAATATATTAGTTTTTGGTGATTTTGTATCAAATTTTAAAGTTAAGGTTTCAAAGTTATAGAACGTAATTGTCCATTTTACGAAAATTGGTGCATTCTACCAAAAAAATTAATAAGAAAATACCTAAATAATTAAATTTTCTACAACTTTTGTTATAGCATTTTTTGTTAATTCTAATTAAAACACAAATAATTTAGATTTTTAACATTACTATTACTATTTCATGCAAATTTTAAAGTTTAAACCTCACTAATATAAATAAATACTCGCCGCAGTAACAAAACAAAGCAAAATTACGATAATACTCAAATCCTAAAAGTCTAGCAATAATTTAATTAATTCTCACAAACCTAACAACTTAAATTAAATTTTAACGCACTAAAATCTAACCGCTAGTGATACTAAAAAGCTAAAATAAAACTAAAAGTCCTGAATTGTCAGGTTATGTTACGTTATGTAAGGTTATGTTAGGATTTGTTAAATAACCTAACATAACCTTATTAAAACAAACAGTACGTAAACTTTATACTCACTCATGTTCCGTGTATGTTTGTTCCTCTTAGTTATTTACTTGTGTTTGTAAATGTCATTTCAATGCGGTTGTAATAACCCCCTCTACATTTACATACACAACCATATTCTCATGTAAATGGAACACAACTAATTAAAACATCCGGCGTAATATCCACCATATCCACTATGGGTTTAAAACATTTCTCTTCAGTACTTACTTCCAATTTCATACACATTTACTGTTTCGTATCTTTTTCCACAACAAAATTGCATTCGTGGTTGTTTTACGACACTACGCAGACAGCTAACATGTAAAGTGGCGAATTTTGCGCGCAATTCTCGCAATTGGTGAGCATATCAAAATGTCGGAAACATTAAAAACGCTCCACTTGCTCCACTTACAACAACTTCCAACATGCAAAGTCTACAGTGTGCACTTGAAGCTTTCTACAATATTTTACTTCCCACTTTTTTACTTTTTACCACACTTATTCATATTTACGACCAACATAACCTAAAATTACAGCTTTCCACTAAAACTAAAAACATTACTAGTTAGTTTTTTTAATTCTTAAGTAAAAACCTAAAAAAATGTAATTAATTTGACAATGCACTGTTCCAATGATTAAATTCTTGTTAATTAATACCAAAACGCGTTACGTATAACTTCAGTGTAACTAAACTGAATGGAGGAGAGAGAGTGGATGGGACACAATGACAGCTCCCTTGTGCGTATTGCACAACCCCTCACTGTAGCCACTACTACTAAAGGTAGTTACAGTGAGGGGTTTAAGCTTTAAATTCTAGCGCAAAAGAGACAGACAATTTAGGGTTTAGGGGTGAAATAGTTGGATAGAATGAGACAGACACAGTCAATAGCTTCAAGCGCCAGATGCAGCGAGAAGATTGAAGCGATGTATGGGCCATGATGGCCGCGGGTGCCGCTTTACGGAAGGGGGAATGATTGGATTCGACGAGGGAACCCAAAACTCAGATACTCGGGAACTAGGGGTGGTTATACTGGGTTAGACACTACAATATACTCAACTGTTCAATGTCGACGCGTCGTCGTTACATTGCTGACGTCGTTGTGTCGTTGATTCTATTAAATTCACGCGCGTCCCATGTGTCTGTAACAGGATCAAATTGGATCAATGATATTTTGCTCTCACACCAAAAAAATTAACAAAAACATCACAAAATAACAAACACGAACCAAACACGTCTTATCAGTTCGAAGGACAAAACAGAACTGAAGTTATAAAGTTTGTGCTCTTTGTTATTCGTCATTTGTTTTGTTTTTCATCATTGGCAATAAAACAAAACACAGCCTACTTCTTTACTAATGTTATACGCGTATAGTAAAGCATTGCATCAATTGTTTTTTAACTTCACACATAGTTTGTTTTGTTTGTGACGTCACAATAACTCCATCCACAGCCTTCTTGTTTACTTCATTTTTTTCCTATACCCAAAGCATTGATTCAATTGTTTTTTCTAACAAAAACAAAAACTAGCGACATAAATTGTTTTATTTTAGTAAGACAAGACATTCGAAGTTTAGTGTCTCGTAATTCACGTTAAGTTCGCGAGTGTGGGTCCTAAAACTCAATAAAATATTTTACGATCTGGATTCATCCAGCATCCTAACAACTTGTACAGTTTCTGCCATACCGCAATGTGATCCGTGTTAATCCTAGTGTTAAAAGGTTTTCAGGACTAATGACACTAATGACAGTAATGTCGAAATGATGTGTTGAGTCGTTTAGTTAATGTCTTCTTAGTTACACTTGATGACGTCTTTAACTTCAGTTGATTGTTCACTTGTTTTGTCTTAATGTGAGTATTAACGTTGTTACCACTTTTTATTTGTACATTTGTTGATAGATGGCGTTACTTATCAGTTTATCAGTTAAGCACAATTTCCACCATTTCTTTGTTTTTTGTTGTGTTTTGTTTGGGGCGGAAACTTGTAAGGGATAAGCCGACTTAATGCAGTTAAGTAGTTAACAGTTTACTCTCCACTCTCAACCAAAGTTAACCGAGTGGGTTAGATTTTAGTTACTTGTTGTTTCACGTAGGTACTTTACTAGATGAGATAGATATGTTAGGGAGATTGGGTGGGTTAGAGAAAGCAGAGGAATGTATAGAAGGGTGAAGTTGTCAGAGGACTTTACAAGACATTACAAGGAGTTGTTATCTCATACGAAAAATGTCGTTGCACTTAATGTTTGGGTATCTACCGCTATAAATTACGCTCGTTTATCGTTTCAGTATACTTTTAATAGCATTTAATGACTTTGCGAATGGCGCAATTTGTGTAATTAAATGATCATGTGTTTTAGGTGTTTCCTCACTGTGCGACCTGCAGGACAAGGATAACTGCTAGCAACTACGGATCTAATGAGTTTTTGAGTAAATTAACCAAATTTTTATGGTTTTTTGTCAACATAACCTAGAAAACGGGATGGAATTCGAGAAAACTTGTTAACATTTAAATGTTTGTTTATATAGTTAAAAGTTTATTACGTTTATCAACAAAATGACCACTGAAACAGGTAATTATTACTATTATTAAATTTTTATTTTTATAAATTTTGAAAGGCAAAGTTTTTAATTTTTTGATGTTTGTGGCTGTATTTTTTTAAATATTTGATGGAATTTAACCAAATTTTTAGAAAGTATTGTTTGGTGATTTATATTTATGAATTAAGTTTAAAAATTTTAAAATTATTTAAAATAATCATGAAAATTGAACTTTTTTAGTCAGGTTTTTAAGATTGTTTTAACATTTTTTAAACGTTTTTGATGATAACTACGAAAATATTTGATAGATTTACATCAAATTTTGTCAAAACATGCTTCACATAATGTTACTTAAAACTTATTTATAAAATTTATTAAAATAATTTTTTAACTAAGAATAATTTACATTTTATTTGGGAATATTACTAAAATTCACGATTTCGGTGTTTTTTGCCACGTTTTTAGGAATATCTTAGCTAATAATGAATGAAATTGTTTAAAATTTTTATAGAAGATATATTAAACAATAATAATTAGGAATTAAGGAATTAATGTGTTGCAAAAAATATTTAATGTTAGAAAATTTACCATTTATTGTTACTGAAATTAATGACTTTTTAACGTTTTTTATGACATTATCAACGATATCTGTTGAAATATTTAAAGGAAGTTGATCAAATTTTTACAAAACATGCTTGAAACATTGATACTTAAGAATGATATCTGATATATGTAGAAATGTTTTTTTAACTAAGGAAATATTACGTTTTCTTGATAAAATTCATTAAAATTGACGTTTGTTTACGTCTTTTGATGCGTTTTTAATGATATCTTTACAAATTGTTGATGAAATTGTATCAAATTTTTCCAAAACATACTTAATACAATGATTTCTAAGAATTAAAATTATTAAAGCTGAATTAATTTATTTACTAAGAAAAAATTATAATTGAATTAATGATTTTTTTAACGATTCTTATGACATTATCAACGATATCTACTAAAATATTTAAAGAAACTTGATCAAATTTTTACAAAACATGCTTGAAACATTGATACTTAAGAATTATATCTGATATATGTAAAAAAAATTTTTAACTAAGGAAATATTACATTTTATTGATAAAATTCATTAAAATTGACGTTTTTTAGTACTCTTTTAATGATATCTCAACAAATAATTTATGGAATTGTATCAAATTTTTCCAAAACATACTTAATTCAATGATTTCTAAAAATTAAAATGATTAAAGCTGAAATAATTTATTTACTATGAAAAAATTATATTTTAGTTTTGAATTGTAAAATGTTTTGCAGTTTTACTAAATAAAACATGAATTTTTATGTTTTTATTTAAAAGTTTAATAAATATTAGATTCAATTACTAATGTTGAAAGTATGATTTATAAATATTTAATTAAATTTTATCAAATAATGTAAAAAATATCATGAACAATACATCGAAATTACATTAAAATCTAAAATGACGTAAAACTCAACATTAAAAACTAAATATTAATATTATAAGCTACTATTGACAATGCAACTGACAAAATAATCCTTTGAGAGACTAAAATTAATCCAACATAGTCCCAAATATTGACAACTTAATAATTTATTACTCGTGCATTGCATTGGCATAGATTTCATTGAATAAACACAATAAAGTTCAAACCTGGTTCAATTTTTCATAGTTTAATTTAATTTTTGAGTGCTGATGCGTTTATTTACCTCATAAATAAAACCCATTGCGTGTGTGGGCGTTCTGTGTTGTGTGCATAATGACAATTCCTGCGCAATTTCAACGCGCAAAACGCGTATGATTGTAAAATCAATTTAGCTCTGCACGCTCCAAACTCGCTCTAGCAAGCAAGCAAGCTCTGCAATGTTCGTGTTCGCGAGTGGCAAGGTTTTCATTAATCATTACCAACACCTACACCCACACTTACTTACAAGCACTTAGAGCCTTACATTTCTAAATTGGTCGATGAGAGCAAAACAGCGGGAATTATTGAAATCACAAAAAATACAAAGAAATATAAACACGAAAGAAAGCACAAAGTCATCATTACTTATGATTTCTACTGTTTTACTAATCAACAAGTGCTTAAACTGACAAATTTAAAAGAAAAAGTTAACAAAAACTACAAACAATTGGTTTTTAATGTTTTCCTATAAGTTTTTTGATGATATCTTTTAAAATATTTAATTGGAATGTAATGGAATTATTACACAACGTACTTTAGACATTGACATTTAAGAATTATAATAAATATTTATAGAAATGTTGTTCCAAGTAATGATATTCACGTAGTATTATTGTTGGGAGTCATTAAAATTTATTATTAAAATTCAACGTTTTTCTTTGCGTTTCTGTTGATATCTGTTTAAATATTTAATTGAGTTACATCAAATTTTCACAAAACATATTTGAAATGTTTATACTTAAGATTAGTATTAAATAGTTTGTGAAATATTGTTTTAAAGAAGTTTATTTAACATTTAAATTTTGAAATAGTCAGATTTTGATTTTTACGGTTTTCAATTTACGTTTTTCTGACGATATCTTCTAAAATATTTAAAGGTATTTGTCCATATTTTTACAAAATAAACTTAAAACAATGATATTTAAAAATAATCATAAATAGTTACACAATTGTTAAGTTATCAAAAGGAAATTTAGATTTAATAACGTTCAAAACATTTAAAACTCAGTATTTTCAAGGTTTTTCTGTAAATTTTTACAGATATCTTTTAAAATATTTGATGGAATCATACCAAATTTTTATAAAATATTCCTAAAACAATGATAATAATAATGGAATTTTAATATATTCAAAAATATTGTATTATCTTAAATGAAACATACAAAATTAAAGATTTCCAATGTTTTGCAATATATTTCACGATATCTTCTAATATATTTGAAGGAATTATACCAAATTTTAACAAAGCATTCTTTAAACCATGTTTTATGTGAATTATATTTCATTTGTAAAGCAATTTAATTTTAACTGAAGAAAATTTACATTTTAATTTAAAAAAAATTAAATTCTATGTTTTTGAAAACATTTTCAACGATATTTTATAAAATATTTGATAAAATAATTCCAAAATTTTACAAAACTTACTTGACTAATCACTTAATAAAATAATTCGATTACTAAAGAATAATACAGAAGACAAAACCAAAATTTTTAACTGTATAAATAATTGAAACATAAAAAAATCACATTTTCGTGAATTGATTAAAAACACTCCATAGTTTTTGTTGTATTCCATAAAATTATTAAAATTATACACGTTCACAGAGTAAATAAACCAGAAATTATTAATTACACCCTGTTTGTGAGCTTGTAAGTACGTACAAACAAACAAAGCCCGTTGGAAACACAAACCAAGCGCAATAAATTAAGTTAAATGTTGCGTGACTTAATTACATTTAAACGAAGAGAATTTATGCATTTCTATACTCACCCAACCACTGTATCCAGTATCCAGTATTCAGTTATCTTTTAAAATACAAACATAACACGTAATTTAATATTTTAGCACAAAAAAATACACAAAAAACATTAAAAAATTAAAAACAAACCAAAACAAAGCAATACATGTTTTAACTTATAATCTAAAATATTTAACAACAAATAAATACTTAATTAATGAATTAATACAACATTCCGTATATTCATTTATTATGATTATTCTGTTTTTATTAATTAAATTCATTTCCATGTTGCAGGTTGCAGGTGTTCAAGAGTCAAGTAATGCCATGCCCAAGAAATGTTTACATTTTAATATCGAACCATTACCAAGATACCAAGATCAACAAAAACAAGTATCACGAATATTACAAACGTAAACGAAAGAATTTAATAGGAAAACTTTAATTGTTTTAGATTCAACTAATTTGAAGACGTTTATCATCGTTTGAAACATTTTTGATCTTTATCATCCAGTTAAGAAGTTAATTGTCACAATTCAACAAATAAACGTGAAGAAAAGAAGACTCTAATCAAGGAACAACTTGAGTTCTTCACGTTAATGCTCTACATCTACCCTGTAGATCCGAATTTGTTTGAAATCAAGCGACAAATTCGGTTCTAGAGAGGTTTGTGTGGTGCATACAATGAAACGTGACAAGAAGATTTTCATCAAAACAACACAAATCCGCAATAATTTAACTTGAACCTCAAATATAAAATTTTAAGATTAAACTTAAAATTAAACATTTAACACTTCAAAATATTAAATAACTAAGTAAGATCTGTATATTATCATGTAAAATATATTCAGTTTCAATAAAACTAATTTATTAACCTTTAGAATTGATATTTTAGTATTTTCTGTAATTTTTTTGAGTTTTTTGTGTTTATTTCACTTAAAACTTTTAAATTAATAATGAAATAAGTTGTTTAAATGTTAATTATTATGTTTTATTGTTTAAACATTCAGTATTTAGTGGTTTTGTTAGTTAAAAGTCGAAAACAAATTGTTGTAAGTTTTTTAAATGTATTGTAAGTTTAGTTCTACTTGTTGCAACTAGATGGCGCGATGTGTATTGTTTCGATCAAAAATTACGAAAATTTGTGTTTAGTTGAGAATTGTATAGAAATTACCTGCTTAACTGTTGTGGTGTGGGTTACAAAGTGATGTATGATGTTATCAGTTGACTGGGCTACAACACTGCTGGTTTTCCATCATTCAACAATGTTGTAATCTACATAATCTTCTAACACAAAAAATGTTACCAAAATTATAATGAAACACATTACATTGCTTACGAGACTTGAAATATTGCGTGTTAATAATATTAGTTTTATAACAAAATATTAGTTTGTAATTTACTAAATTAATAATTTTTTTTTTAATTTTTAAATTTTTTTTTTATAAAAATTTTTAGTTTTGTAGATTGAAGAAGCTAAAACACGACTTCTCTATTTATGACCATCTAGGTGCTTGTGCTGGATGTGCGTAGTTGTGAGAAGGTGCACACTGGTTTTGAAGGATGCAGAGGCCGAGATTTTCATGTCACTTTTGAATCTTAGGCCCGGGCGATCATTAATCTTAGAACGCCGGAGCGGTAAACTTGCTTTAGAATGAACGGTGAACATTTGAAGAGAAGTCTTCTACGCGTCTGAAGGAAGAAGGTGAACCAAGGTGGACTTGGACTTGTGAATTTGGTCCCTTTAGTCCATGATCAAAGAACTTTTTAAGAAAATTCAACAGAACTCAAACTAAAACTCAACAAAACTAAATAAAAAAATAGCTGGAAATAAAAATTACAATAAAAAATACTTGAATAAATATATTTTGAGTCTTTTTTATTATTAATTTCTTATTTTTTATTTATGTTTATTTCTTGCGTGTTTGAAAATATTTCGTGATGTGTAACAAAAAATAATCCAAATTATTTTTGTTGCTTTCAATGGTTTCTGGCTGGTTGGAACGTTGGAACGTATAACATGCGAACGTGTACGACGCAACGAACGAATAAACGTGAAAATTGACAAAAAAATATATTAGTACATTTTTGACGTGAACAATTTATCATATTCTAGTTTATTTCGTGCGGCAAGCGCTAACAGACACGCAAACACTGCCATACTAACTGATTCTATGAAGAACAAGACAAAATATATACTTAAACTATAAAATAAATTCATTTTAGAATGTTTTTTGTTTTAAAATGCGTCAAATTTTTAACTGTTAAATTTTAACAGGAAAAAAAATTCAAATTAAAACTAACGCCATCTAGGGTTCAATAATAGCAAGTCACATAGGCACAGAACTGATGTAAATGTAACTGTAACTGTTATAACAAAAATTTAGGTGATATTTTTACAAAAAAACAAAGTTATCCATAAAAAACTTGAATTTGAGGTTAAATTTGTTTTTATGGGAAAAGGAATGTAAGTAACGCCATCTAGATTTTATTATATGCAATTTAAGTAGTCATAAGACTAATACAACTGTGATTTGTAACAGAATATAATTTATTTTTATTTTTATGTTGTTTTTTTTTTTAATTTTTGTAATAAATTTTTGTTTTTTATGTTTTTTTTTCATTATTTATTAATAATTTGTTAAATTTTGGTTAATATAATGCAGAAGGCGTTTACCAAACAACAAAAAACATAGTTTACAAAGGAACGAGCTAATAAGTATAAAAAATTTAAAATTAGAATTTTTTTACAAAAAAATAAGAAAAAAACTTGATTTTAATCAAAAACTATTACAAGTAACGCCATCTAGGTTTAAAAATAGACAATTTAGATAGTCATATAAGTAATGTAAATGTCGGCCATTACAAATTATTTTTTTTTACTGGTTTTTTAATGATTTTGTACATATTTTGTCATATTTTTGTTTATTTTGTTGATTTTTTTATTATATTTTAGTTAAAATAATGTAAAAATCGTTCAAAACAAAAAATCTTTGTTTTAGTAAATAATTTTACAAGAAAATATATACAAATTATAAAAATCTTAAAATTTAATGGTTTTATGCATAAAATTAACACAAATTTTAATTATTAATTATTGCAATTAACGCCATCTGGGTTTTAAAATATACAATTTGAGTAGCCATATGACTAATGTAAATGTCGGCCATTACAAATAAAATAATTTAAATAGTTGTTGATGATATTGTTAGTATTTTGTATATTTTAGTCTGTTTTTCTTTGTTTTTCTTTAATAAATTTGAAGTACAAGCAGTTTATTCTTTTTATTCGATGATTACATTCGTGTCAGTCTACTACAGACCATGCTTAATGATAGATTTATGCTTCAGTGCGACAATGCGACAGAAGACATGTCATCACGCCCAGTCATTTTCTAACTTTCCAACATAATCGAATTTTTATTTTTGCTACCAAAAGCAAAACCAAAACCAGAAAACTGGAAACCATAAAATCGAAAGTTTTAAACCTAATGACAATTTAATAAGTCCTTAACCAAAATTCATAAACTAAATTTTTAATAACCTTAAAAGCTTTTGGGTTCGTTGAAAAAAAATCGAAATAATTTCTCAATATTTTTCAAACCAACACAATTTTATATGCGAACCTTAGCAGAATTGGCAGAAGAAGTAAAAGACTTTAGAAAACATCTACGTGGCTGTGTGAGTCTCTTATATTCTTATATATACTTTCGCGTTGTTGGCACATAGATAGCTGCAACTGCGCGCGCGGCTGATGCGAAGAAAGAGCCTCGCTTGCAGCCGCCGCGCAGAGGGATTTTTTTGCTCTCTGGGAAAACTTTGTTGTTTGAAGCTGTGCGCGCCGCTAAGCGATCATTAATCATGGGTAAGTTTCGGAGTGAGTGACGTGTCGGAACGAACGAACCGAACTGCGCGCCCGTAACGACGGTAACGACGACGACGACGTCGACGGCGGGCGCTCCCCCTTGAACCGCCGCACACCGCCGCACACTGCCGCTTTCGTTGCGTTTCTTCATCCGCGGGCATTTCGCGTTCTTTCCAGCTCGCGGCGCACACACACCGAATGATACCACAACTGGAAACTTGGCCAAATTGTAAACACTGTCGATGGGTTTTGGTTGATTTCAGCTTGGGTTGGTTTGGTAAGGGTCGTGGGAAATAATCGAACAGTTTCTGCAACACTTGGTGTTTTTTGTTTCTTTTCGCCAATGCCTTGAACGCAGCAGTGAAGAGCGGAGGGTTTCGCATGTAGGGCGCATAATTGCGCCGTCGGCACATAAAAGAGATGAAAAACCTCCCGATTCCCCCAAAAGAAAGGAAAAGCTCGGAGCGACGCAGCCTTTTTTTTATTTTCGGCGATGTATAAAAATCCACTGAACCAAATCGAAGCAAACAATTAAAGAAATTGATTTTTTTTACTCACAAACAACAAAAATAATTTTTTTATTCTAAAAATTTAAAAACAATCCATAAAAATTAAAATTAAAATAAAATAAAATACAAATCCATACTCCCAACGCCATCTACTATTTAAAAACAGTATTACACCTAAAACTCAAAAATTCCTAACTAGATGGCGTAACACGTTCGATTCTTATCAGACTTTGATCATATTTTGAAGTTTAAGCCACAAAATTTAAAGTTTAACATTAATGTGTGTTTTTAATTATTATTTTTGTGTTTTAATTAATAAATGACACCCTAAAACTTCATTTTAATATAAATAATCACAAAATACTACAAATTACGACATCTATTGTTTAACAACTAAATTAAACAAAAATAACTCAAAAATTCATTACTAGATGGCGTAACACGGTGGTTTTTTTTTATAATTTTTGTTAAATTTTAAAGTTTAAGCCACGAAATTGTATGAGTAATGTTGATGTGTGTGGTTCATTGTTATTTGTATGTTTGGGTACGCGTTTATTGAATGTCGTCGCGTAAAAGCTCGCGGGCGGTAGAAGCCGCAAAGGTAATAACCGTCCAGTCATTTAGATCGCAACTCTTTGCGGCTGCGGCGCACGGCAGTCGCGCACCACAGCATCGAACAAACAACAATAACGAACCGCGAAATATTGCCAGTCATCGTTAGCCAGCAGGATTGCCGACTTCTTTTGCTTATCACGAGAGTATTACGATAAAAGCGGCGGCGCTGGGCGACAAACGCACGAGGCGTTGATGGTTGGAAGCGCTTTTAGCCATCAGACCACAGACAGCACCAACGCACACGAAGAATTCAACATCTGAACATCTGAAACGAAAATATTTTCCGAATGATAATTACCGAAATGGTCTTTTCTTGTTTATTTCCGAATTAATAAAAATAATGAATTACTAATTAACAAATAAATTTTTTAATATTTTATTAAAATTAAATTAAAAAAAAAAATTAATATGAAGGAATGAAATTAGATTTACAGTTAATTGCTTTACGTCATCCCTTTTTCGTTTGTTTGAAAGTTAACGTTGTGTCGAGTAGGCGAGCACTGCAGGGAGTTTGAAAAGCAGGGGAAATTTGATTGACGTATCGTTCGTATCGTTTGCGGAGCCGCATTTCTTCAGCGATCATTTACCAGCGCCGAAAAAGAATATCCGCGTGGTGCGCCGACGCCTCGCGGCCGAGTCTAATAACTCAAGTGCGTCCGTCGTCCTGCAGACCTGCAACCAACCTGCGATAGCATCTAATTGCGGCGGACGCCGAATCGAAACTTTCAATCAACCGTCACAGCACTGGCATGCTGATTACCGGCAGCTCAGAATTTAATTTGTTGCTTATTAATGCGACTCATACACACATACTCACACACATAGAGATATTAACTTACACTTCGTTAATAATGCTCTGGAATAAATTGCAATTTTCGATGCTGGTTTATGCAATATCGTCATTTTCTGGCAGTCAATCAATCAACAACGGAAGGAAGCGCGCTTCACTTCGTCGATCACGGTATATTGGCAAGAAAACGAATCAAAGATCTCCGCTGCAAACGATTATAACGTTATAATGTTAACGTTAACTTGAAAAAGAATAAAGTAAATGAGATGTTAAGTTATCAAACAGGAAATCATCGTTATCGCATCCCGAAAACAAGGAAACCACGAAAAAACAAGAACATTTTCGTTGAGGTTATGTTGAGTTATTGACTGTTTGATTGTTTTATTGTTAAGTTTTTTGAGGTTATGTAGCAAAAAACAAAAAAGTGCTTAATATTTATAATCATTAGAAAGAAAATCATATTGAGACTGATGAAGCACTTGACACGTTTTCACATTGGTGATGATTTATTGCCGCGGATCGTTAGGGGTTTACACATCGCATATCGCACATCACACCGGCACACACAAACCACGTGGTTGTGGTGAATATCATCCTGTAAAGCTGTAAGTCTTTACGTTCCGCACATTTTCACACAATTCCTCACAGTTTCATAAAGTTTCACACAGTTTACTTAGGAAATCATGAAGTTATTGGTGATGTGTGAGTTTTGAGGTTACAATAAAAGCATAACCTTAAAATTTTAAAAAATGGCGACGTTGCTGTTACAGTTTGAACACCTGTGCTCTTTAAAACTAAAAAAACTTTAACCAATCCCTGGTGTTTTAAGTTTTAGTATTTTTGTTTAGTGTTCTAACTTTATTTAACTTTATCTAACCTTAAAATTTTAAATTAAAATGGCGAATTTTAACTTGACACCTGTGTTTTTAAAAATAGAAATAATCTTGATTGGTTGGGATCCAGGTGTTTGCAGTTTTTGAGGTGGTTTTGTGTGTGTTAGCAGTTTTTTTTTTAATTTTTGTGTAATTTTTTTTTTGTTCTTTTTTGAGGCCAAATCTATTAAGGTAAGTACAGTTCCTTGTTTCGTAGCTTTCGGAAGGGTCATTCTGGTGATGTGTTTGGTGTATCGTTGTGGTGGTGCGATCACGGGCAAATTTTTCAAAATCGTTCCGCCGTGCGTCGTGCGGCTGCAAGATTTATGATCTGATCGTAAAGCGATACCGCAACAAGTAATCAGTTTGCGAGCGAGCGAGCGAACGATGCGGCCATGTCCTAGCTTGGGTATGTATATATTATGGTGCGTGTTGGTGCACGCTTTCGACGTTGATAGTTGCCCGCAACGGGAGTCAAAGGGTTATATTGCACTCCAAGGTGTGCGCACCAAAGCACTTTGAGTGTATAGCGCGCGTTTTCTCTCTTAGAAGCAATGTAAAGCTATAAGAATGTGAAGAGATGTGAAAGATAGGTAGAAAAGTACAATATAATTTTATATAAGAATGCAAGAATACCAAGGAAGGACAGGGAAGGACCTGGACTTGTTTTTTTTTTAAATTTAATTTCGGTATAATTTTCAGAAAATCAATGATTATTTTTTTTACTTAAACAATACGTTAGAATCATAAAAGTGTTATACCGTTTGATTTATAAAAACAATTTAGTTTTGAAAGGTTCAATTGTTGATTTTTTCTCAGAGCCAGTTACAGGATTAAAGCAGAAATTAAAAACTTCAAACATTATTATCTCAAAACTGATTTTTTAAGTTGTCTAGGCAAATAACTCAGACAATTTTCAACCGAATGACTTGAAATTTGGAATATACCTTGAAAAATACATGATCTATAAAACTACCTAAGATTTTGTTTTTTTATTGTGTAGTTCATTTGTTATTAACAATTATATGACCATTTTGTAGGCAAATTTCTCATTTTATACTTTAGAAGAGCATTTTTTGCCCGAAAATCAATATATCGCAAAAATCTTACTTTCTTCTATAGCAGTTATTATAAAAAATCATAAAAAAATGTTTGGTTTATTATTATAACAATAATTACAGAAGCTTTTTGCCCGGCCGTAGACTCTAACAAAATTAAAAACACGCCATCGTAAAAACGCTGTACAGCCGCCATTTTAAAATACATTGCTTGCAAAAAAAGATTATAATTAGCCACTAACATGTATAATAATAACACGTTAAAATGATATCGTTTTATTTTGTAGTATTTCTGAAAAATAAATTTAAAAAAAATATTTTTTATCACTGAAACTAAGCTACTCATTTGAGTACAAAAACTATAAAAATTATTTAAACAATATATATTTAAACAAAATAAGTATTATTCTTGTTAATTGTTATTATTATATTGATAAATAATAACAATAAAAAACTAAATAAAAATTTTAACAAAATAATTTGCAAAATAAAAGTAATGCAATTGAAAATAATACAAAAAACACAATAAAAACTTAAAACTAATTTAATTATACATAATATTTTAGTATTTGGTTTGTTTAATAAGTGTTATTTAATTTAAAACAACAAAATTTAAAACTTTTAAAATTTTTAATTTAGCGTATTGTATAGGAGGTTGGACATAATGGTATACGTCAGAGCATACGTCACACACTTTTCATGATGGCCGACGCACTTTGACCAATCACAGCACAATATGTGTTATGACGCTCCTACACGGAAAACCCAAATTCAAAAGTTAAAAATAACATTTTTTAAATTGTAAATAACACAATTAATGATTACCGTACACAAACGATTATGGTGTCATTTTATTAATTACATCTTAAATAATATAATCTATTAAACTAACAATAATTCCACCTGTTTTTATGCTTTAAAAATTAAAATTAAAAATATGATTAAGTGTATATAAAGTTGCATACGTTAAACATACAAATTTTCAATAAAAATGTAAAAATTAAATAAAATCAATAATAAATGTAATTAAAAATATTTTTAACGCTATAAATATTTAAATAATTATTGTTTTTGTTATTTTATTAATTTATTTAGGTTTTATAGATTATTAGTATAAATTTTGTTTAAATTTCCTAGAAAACTTAATAAATTTTCAATAAAATTAATGATTCTTTGATACTTTCATCGTCCACAATTTATACATTCCCAATTTCTAAATCTGCATAACTCCATTCTTCTTTCTCCAATTTTCAATCCCTCGCAACAATTTAGAAGCGTGTCAATTTGTATTTTCGGCTTTCGTCTTCCGGAAACTTATTCATACGAAAAGTATATATTCCCTTTTGATTACAAAATTACAAAATTTGCATTTATATTACTTAGTCACGGTACGGACCACCTTTGGCATCAAGTATTGAAGTATTAACTTCTTTGCTTCATACAGTATTAAACCCAAAAACTTAAACTTACAACTTTATCTTTAAAATTAAAAAAACTACCCAAAAAAAATTACAGAAAAACTTAAAATATTTATTGCTGCCGATAATAATAATTATAAATGTTCATTAAATTATAAAATTCAGCGTTGAATTCAACATCTAACCATATTCCTTCAATAATGGAGTCGACAAACGTGAACACTGAACAGCAGTGAAGCAAGAAGCACCTTCGGGTTCGGTACCTTGCACAGAAAACGAACTGAAAGCGACGAACGTGACGACTATTGATCAATGTCGAAACGCAACGTTACGTCGTTGTTAGACTGAAAGACTTTGGTACTGAATACTGCCTGTTCTAAATTCAAAAAAATCTTTAAATCTTTTTTTATATTCCAACAGTTTGCAGCTGTTAAATTCCATTTTTCGGTTTCATTTTCTTTTTGTTAAATTTTTTAAAATTTTTAACCTTAAAAAGTTAACTCATTGAATTGTAATTATTTGTAAGAAATAATTTGAAAGAAACCAAAAAATGATTCTTACAGAGTTTATATAGATAATATTTTAATAGACTGTCAGTCAATTCGTGGGACATGACGTCCTGACAGTCAGACACGATTTTGCAGGACGCGCAGGACTGCAAACGGGCAAAAGTTTTTAATAGGAAATTTATTATAATCTCGTTTCAGAGGTTCAGAGGTAGAGGTAGCCGATATTTTCCCCATTTCCTTGCTTTCTACTACCAGAGTGGAGCGAGAGCTTGCAATGTCCTCCCATTTCCGCTCCAGTCGGTCGTTTTCCAATTTCCGAGTCTGCCAAGTCTTCCCAGAGTTCATCAAGCCTATCAAGTTATGACAGACAGCTTCATAGCGTTTTCAGTTCCAATGTTTTCAACTTTCTTTCCCGGAGATGTTCCAGAGAATAAAATTAAGATTAGAAAACTTTACAAGACAAATACGAATTAAATTGCTTCGGGTTGCATCTGTTTAGGTTCCGTTCGAACGCTAAAGCTAAAACTTGCAAAGTAATATTCCAAAGGGATAAAATTAGGGTTGCATCCAACACGTGAAGTATGAATTGCGATTGCACGAAGGAAAAACGTGCAAACGTTTGCCACAGTCGATATAGAAAGATAACATCTGCTTCGCTTTCGGTTAATTATTCTTTTTGACGTGCGACGTGACGTGCGCGCGAACAATTCCTTCAAACTTGCCTTCAAAGTCTCATGGCGGTTTCAATAATTCATCTTCCAACGCAAGTTAAAGTAAAACTAAGCATGCGGTGTTTTTAACTAGAAAATACACGGTGTGGAAATTAAAAACTACGCTTTTCAAGAATGTTTTAGGAAGCGATAAGACCCAAACACATTAGCGCTATCGGTAGCTAAGTAGCAAGTGCAGTTGCACGAAGTGTTAAAATTAAAAATGATCCACTGGGTTAATAGGTGAAGGTCATAAATCTTTTTGTAGCCACTTCTTTCTTAACTACGCATTGTTAGTTTCGATTCTTAATTTTTAACTTTTAGTTTGGGGGTTTGGGAAAAGTGGTTTTGAATAGATTTTCTTGAATTTTTTTTGCACAAAAACATGACCCGGTTTTGAATACGTGGGTGTCCTATATTGCAAGCGTTGTATGTTTTGCAACCAGCACATTTTTGCATTTTAAAGTCATCAATATCCTTCAATCTGAATGATTCACAGATTCCTACCAACAACTAACTATTAGCTAGGGTTATTCAGTTGTGCGGTGTCCGGTAGTCAGATGATACAATGACTTCAAAGCCTTTGGAATCTCGGTGTAATGTGCACTGCTGCAAAAAGGATATTCAAACGTGTTTGTTTAGTGCTGTACCAGTACCAATGGTTTTAACAACTTAAACACCACAGAGATGTACTTAAATTATTATTTAAATTTTTTTAGTATTTTAGTATTTTAAATTGAAATATCTTGGTTAAATTAAGTAAATAGTAATGTTTTTTAATAATTTATGTTAATATATATTGTTTTTAATTATATTTTATTAGTTAGAGTATGTTAAAATAAATAAAAATTATGTTCGAAGAAATTAATTCTTCTTCGACTAAGTTATTTCATCGAATAGAAAATTAAAGCAAAAGAAACATTAATAAGATATAAAGTTGTTAATAATGTATTGGTAAACATTAGTTTATGTTATATTAATTGTTTAACTTAAATACATTTAAATATTTAGAGAGTTTTTAATGATTTTTTGAAAAAAATTTATCTTTAGTGTATGAAAAGTTGCATATATTAAATTTTAAAATTTAAAAAAATTATATATTTGTAGTGATAACAATGTAATTGTTTATATTTTTAATTAAATTGTTTATTATTTGTTTAAATAAAATACTTTGTATTAAGTTGTGGTTTTGTTAAAGGATTTGTAGCTAAAATCGAAGATTAAATTTTGATGACAAAAATTGTTCTTCGACAAACTTAAATTAACATAAATATTTACTACTAAAGCAAAGAAAATTAATATCAATCTATAAATTTACTATTAAATATTATAACAAACATTATTATTAACAATATATTTATTTATTAACTAAAATGGGAATTTAAAATAATATTTAAAACTAGAGTATAAAAAGTTGCATACATTAAAATGAAAAATTCAAAAAAATATTTTGAAAAAAGTTCAATTTACAAACATTTACCACTTGTTTTTAATTTTTAATTGTTTGTTATATTATTATTAAGTTGTAAAATATTTAAAACTTTTAAAATCCTTAGATTTTTTGTTTATTTCAAGTGATAATTTCGTTTAATTTTATGAATTTATAACAAACCAATATTTTAATTCTTAATCATTTTTAATGAATAACCCATTGATATCATCATACACAATTACACACATCTGGTTGTGTTATTCTTCGTGGTGCACATCTACTAAGCCATGTAAACCAAAACTGAACCGTTGGGTCATGCTTTTACAAAGCTAGCAGTGGTTTAAAGCTCGTTGTGTACAGAGGCTCGCTCTCTCAAAGTCAGCGGCTGACTTTGGCTAATGGTTTTCGTGATTTGAACGGATTTAACACAACTCTTTACCACTGCCGTGCCGGCCACTGAATACGGCTAATTATCTGCTCGGTTTGTGGGCACAAAAGCATTTTAGGACGCTTTGCAGCCATTGCAAGCCACCAAATTGTAATTCTAGGTATTCTGTACGTTTAACTAACAATTAAACGTATTTGACATACAAAACTTTAATTAAACAACTAAAACAATTTCATTTATTAAGAATTAATCAAGGTATAAACAAATTTATTAATCATTAAGTGTTGATTCAATGAAATAGATAAAAATTATATTAAAATATTAATTATATAATAATTAAAAAGTTAATTAACCACATTTGTACTTTGTGTGCTTATAATTTGTAACAGAAATAAATATAAAAATAACGATTGATCAAATTGTTGTGCCAATAAATGTTAAACGTCAAAAAATGTATGAAAACAAGTTGAAATTTTTAAATGCATTGAAAAAAATCAATTCGATCAAAAATTATGCACGCGTTTCAAAATATTGTACTTACAGAAAATGCAAAAGAAGTAGGTAATGTTTGTGGTTATGTCACAATATTTGTGATGTATTGGGTATAACATTTTTAACTCTACAATACATGAAATGAACTTGAATGTTTAATTCCCAAGAGTGTGATTGTAAAATATTGTAAACTAAACTTTTTAGATTTTTTTTTCAGAAAAACTACAAAATAAAATAAAATAATTTTAACATAACTTTATTATAGGTGTTAGTGACTAATTAAATTAATTTTTTGGATGTGATTGAGTTTAAAATGGCGGCTTTACAGAGTTTTTGCAATGGCGTGTTTTTTTTATGTCAGAGTCCACGACTGGACAATCAGCTTCTGTAATTATTGTAATAGTAATAAACCAATATTTTTTTATGAATCTATATGAGAGTAGCTATAGACGTACGAAGGATTTTTATGATATTTTAATTTTTGGCCAAATGGCGCTCTTTTAAAATAAAAAGTAAAAAATGAGCATAAAAATTGTCATAAAATTGTTAATAACTAATAAACTATGCAATATATCGCAAAAATCTTTGGTACTTTTAAAAACGATGTATATTCCAAGGTATATTCTAAATTTCATGTCATTTGGTTTAAAATTGTCTGAGTTATTTGTCTTTTAAACTTAAAAAAATAGTTTTAAGATATGAGCGTTTAAAGTTTTGAGTAGCGCTTTAATCCTATACCAGACGCTGTGGTAAAATTAACAATTAAACCTTTTATAATAAAGTTTTTCCTACAAATCAGACGACATAATATTTTTATGACTCCAAAGTATTGTTTAAGCAAAAAAAAAAATTTTTGATTTTTATAAAAATTCATATTTTTTTTAGGTTAGGTAAAAATAACTAAAAATTGGTTATAATCAAAATAAGTCATTAGATTGAGCCATCTTATCATCTCGTCAAATGCACTCACAACTCAACACACAACTGAGTGAATCCCTCATTTATCTCTTCATGCCTTTCCTTATTCTTTCAAGCTTTGTGTTTTTTAAAGATTTTTTGCGCTGTTTTTGTGGTAAATTTGTCGCGAAAGCTTTTAAGCTTTTTCCACTCGCTTCCGTCGTCGGTCGTCGTCATTCTAACCGCTATTTCTTCACATTGCCATCGAGTTACCACAGTTCCTACTGTACCCACAGTTGCCAACATTTTACAATCCATTATTTCTTTTCTTTTTACTCCGTATTCGATTTTTTCTTTTGTCTTGAGTTCCATTTTTTGTTTTCTATTTTACATAATTTTTTTTTCTAGTTTTTTTTATAGTATTTGGGTTGGTTCTAACCTTAAATTGTGTTTCAACCTCAAAATATATATCAATATTTGTGACGTATTGTGTTTACTGATGCTTGAACTTCACACGACACAAACAAAGAATACTGGCATGAGCCACGTGGCGCACTACGACACAACAACAAACTTCAACGACGAAACTATTCACAAACGGTACAAGAAGCAAAGAAGGGAGGATGGAGGATTGAGGATAAGTACGACTGCAAAATGTGGGAGTTGTACTACAGCCGCCATGATAGTTTTGTTTCTTAACCTCAAAAACTTAAAAAAATCCAAAATTCAGTAATTAGTATTATATCTTTAAAAATATTTAATGTTTAAATGACAATATTGTTAATTAATTTAAGTATTTTTGAACGTAAAACTTAAAATTTTAAACTTTTGTCACACATAACCTAAAATATAAAAACAGAAATTTTGAATTTATTTGAATTGTGATTCTTGTGATATTTTAACTAAGCCACACAGTGCTGTATGAAGTTGTGTGTGGCGGATGAGGGAAAGAATGAAAGAGTGCGTCTGCGTGCGTGCATGGCGAGGGAGAGAATCCCAAGAATTAGAAATCATTTATCAAAATCATTCCGATGTTGCGAACAAATACACAAAACTCACACGAACGCAAACGCCTCCAAACGACGTTTCGAACCGTTGTTCAACTGTTTCCACTGCTTTGCAGATCTAAAATTAAACCCGCGGTTCAAAACCCACCACCGAAATTCACCAAAAACACAATTTAGTTTATATTTTATTTAAAACGATACAAAACGTACAAAGATAACTTTAAGTATAGGTTAAAATATGCTTAAAACTGAAAATAACAACATAACCTTTAATTTTAACAAAAAGTTTAACAACAAAATATTATTGATTTTTTTTAAACAAATCATCACTAAAAACAGAGATTTAAATTTAAAAAATTATTAAAAAATGATAATAAAGGGTTGAATTTACCCTTAAAAGTTAATTTTTTTAGGGTTACACTACGAAAAACATGATTTATGACGAATATCGAGTATTACACCTCGTACGAGCTTTCAACCACGTGACAAGATAAGTAAATTAAAAAAATGTGGACTTTAGGGGATAAAACCCCCAAGGGTTGGTGAAGTACTTTAATTTAATTGAATGTGCCTACGTATATAATCACTAAATTCTTGCATATTCATAAAATCAATAAAATTAGTATAAAACGTTAAAATTTGGTTATAAAACTACAGCTAGTGAATAATAGATGGCGTTGTGTGATAATAAATAAAATACTTTAACCTATACTTACCTTAAATTATAAAATTTTACCGTTTTGTATCTTAAGTCGTAGAAAAAGTTAATTTTACTAAAAGTATAACTGCTAGTTGATAATAGGTGGCGCTACTGGCATGAAAATTTTATTAAAAATTTGAAAATAATAAAAACAAAAAATTGTGTGTTTTTTAATATATACCTACGTAAATTGTCATTACATTTTAATCGTCGACGTTAATTACAAATTGATGATACCTTCTGTAATTACTAATTAACGTGCGCTTGTAATTTACATGCCGGTAGACTTTTTTTTTCAACTTGTGCATGTTACAACACGTTTTGTTACAAGTTACAAGCCTAGTTAAACAATTTGTAATTCGATTGAAATTGCTTTATGTCATTAAATACTCTTTACACATTTTACTTTACGTAAACCTAACCTAAGTTGTAAGCTTTGTGTTTATGAGCGTCTCAGCAACGACATAGTGTATAGTGTAAGGAAAAAGTAATAAAAAAACATTAAACAACTTATTATTTGTGAATATTTTTAAGTAAAACACAAAAATAACAAAAATAACTAAATTTTTATACAAAACATTAAATTTTTTGAGGTTAAGTTTTGTATTGTGTTCTTTACAGTTAAAAAAGAATGTTTTTTGTTACTAAATATTTTAATGATAAAATATATTTCAACACATTTTGATTTATTTATCGACGAATTAAACCTTTATTAATCATTCCTCAGTCTTTCTGGTTTCCCCGTCCGTCTTCTTCCACCTTTATTATTCACGCTAAGCACGTAAACTTATTGGTACGTGATTCACTTGAACTTTCAATACGGTCTTCAAATGGTCATTTATTTATAACGCAACGTTCGTTTATCATTCAGTCTTTTGTCGAAAATTCACAACCACAATCAGACTCAATACCATCCAAAAACCATCATCAATAAATAATTCGTTTGCAGTCAGTTTCTTTTTTCACTTCGGTTTTACCTTTGATGTCTTCCGCCTTTCGACGTCTTGAACTTCAAAGAAAGAAACAAAACGATAAACGTTTTTCAATTATGTTACAAAACAAAACAAAACAAATGATTGTGTTATGTTATCATACGTTTTAGTTACAAAATTCAACAATAGATGGCGGTGAGAGTATTTAATTAAAGTAAATGTTTAAAAATGTGATAAGATTTTGACAAAATTTTAAAATAAACTTCAACTTAATATAGTAAGTTTAAACTAACCTTTGTATTAAAACAAAAGAACAAAAAAACGGCAACGTAATAGCTTTTATTAAGTTACCATGTACTTTAGTTTAAAAATTCATTGATAGGTGGCGTGATGAGTAATAAAATTCACAAAAATAACAAAAAAAGTGATTGAGATAGGAATTGTTAGAAAACAAATGAAACGCTACAATTATTGATAAAACAAACGTTTGTTTTGTAATAAAAAAAACAAGAAACGACATAATAATAAGTTTTATTAAGTTAACAGGTGATTAAGTTTAGAAATTCTTTGATAGGTGGCGTTATGAGTATTTAATATAAATAAAATTATAAAAATATATTAGAAACTACAAAAAATTAATAAATAAATGCAACACAATAAATTTAACTAAAACAAAAGTTTGTTATGTAGTAAATTAACGGAAACAAATAAAATGAGTGATTTTACAACGTTTGATTTGATTGTCGTCTTAAATATCATTGACAGATGGCGTTATGTGTACTGATTTGTATTAAAAATTACAAATAAATAAAACTAAGTAAACAAATAATGAAAAATAGGTATTTGTTTCTAAACTTTGATAGAACGTAGTAATATTTATGATATTAGTAAAAAAATAGTTATTACTTTGTTTTGTTGTTTTGAATTAATATTATTGATAGATGGCGCTATGTGTAAATGACTTTTAATACATTGGTTGAGCATGTGCGCTATTTAAAACAAAAAAAAATCACAAACAAAAAAAACGTGTTCATTCTGACATGCAAGACATTAAACGTGAATGACTAATGATAGTTTTTGTTTGTTCCGCAACGTAAGTGCATATAAGTGATATATATGAAATGTCAAACCTGAAACGTAACGTTTTTGAGATAAAAATACACCGCATGCGTATTCCGAACATTTTACATTGCATTTGTTGTGTGTATTTTGTTATTGTACGACTCTTCACTATGTGACATCACAGAACATCGCGCGTCAATAAATGAAGACTTTACGTGGCTCAAAACGTTCGGTTTGAAGATGATGCTGTGGATGAAGATGACACCATGACGACATAACAACGCACTAATATAACTAATGATCGTTTTCGGTACTGTACGATACGTAACAACATAGTTGACACGTGCTTGTATGGTAATACACAACAACATAACCAAAGATAACCTAACTTTTGTAAATTTCAGTAATTTTTTAGGTTATGTTAGGTTTTGAGGTTGGGTTTTATTTTAATGTAATTTTTTATGGTTTTTCGTGGTAGTTTTTTAATAGTTTTGTGATTGGTTGTTTGAAGGTGACGAGTTTTGAAGGTTTAAGAGTCTTGGTAGTGGCGTGTGGTTATAAAAAATGAAGTGCAACTGAATGAATTTTGAAAGAAATGTGTTTAGTCATTCAATTATCCAATTAGATGGTGATGCGGCGTGTAAACATTGGCCTACTACACACATTTATTATACCGAATGCGCTTAATGTTAATGCCCAGATACGCCTTGATGATTCCGACTAACTTGACTAACAAGTGTAACAAGTAGCCAACTAAGAAACGACTTAGTTACTTCCTCAAAGAGGTTTTGATAGTGTTACCGAAGTGTGGTACTTACTAAGGAATCTTAGAGTCATTTAAATAACAGGACTATTATGTAGGGACAAGTAGTACGAATACCTACTATAAGAAGTTAAACTAAGAATGAAAACGTTAAAACGTTTGGTTTGTTAACAAAATGGCGGATTTGCAATTATTAACTAGAAATAGGTTAAATTCCGATAACTTGGATACTTTGAGCTGAACTTTAACAGTAATTTTTTTCATCTTATAGTTTAAATTTGTTAGTTTTTTATGGATAGGTCAATGTATAAACTAATTTTGCATTTTTATTTAAAATGTTGTAATGTTTACTTTAAAAATAGTTTCACCAAATTGTGAAAATAATGGATTGACTTTGACAATAAATATTTAAATGATTTACCTTAATATTTTAATGTTTCATATTATGAGGGTATAAAGTAACTTATTTAGCGTTGTAATTAAAATTTTGGTAATGATAGGTTTTAAAATAGTGGAATTATAATCACAAAATGAAAGAAAAGCATCGTTTAGAACTAAACTTAATGTTACCGCACTTCTACCTTTAATATTTAATTGTTCAACTAAAAATTTAAATTTTTGAAGTAAAATTATATTACAATAACTTATTTTATATTATTAAAACAAAATTGGTTTAGATAGCCATTAAAATGAACGTGTTATAACAAAAAAATGAGGATAAAACGTTTTTATTGATTTGTAAATTTATTTAATGTACTTTAACGCTAATTATTTAAATTATTAGGTTTGTATTTAAAATTATTACGTAATACAAATGTTACACAATTAGTTATATATTTTAATTAAAAATTTTATTGAGATTACTTTTAAAATGGCGGAGTTATACCCTTAAAACGACGAAAAAACATGGTTAAATACGAATAATAACATTAAAATCCTTATTATTTACATTTTTAATGCAAATTCATAGTTTTTAAATAAAAATATTAAAAAGGTATCTTAATATTAACATTAAGTAAAATTTTGATTTAGTTAAACAAAAAAATGGTGGAGTTATCACAACAAAATGAAAGAAAATCACGGTTTCTTTACTTCAAATATATTTAGTTGAATTTAAACTTTAAATATTTTATTTCCTAACATTATATATATTTAATTTAAAGCAGGTATTTACAAAATAACTTATTATAAACTCTAAATAAAAATTTGGTTAAGTTAACTATGAAAACAGTCAAGTTATAACCTCTAAAACTAAAGAAACACAACTATTCATATTAATTCAAACTTAAGTACGTACTTTAATGCTAAATTTTTAAAGTTTTTACTAAATCTCAAACATTTAAACACAAAAATTAAATAACTCATTATATTGTGTAATCTAAATAAAAAATGTGTTTAGATTAATGCAGAAATACCGGAAATATAACCTAAAAACCACCAAAAATCAAGTTAATACATTTTATCAACTATATCATACTTTAACTTGAAATATTTAAACAAATAATATAAATTAATAATTTTTGAAATAAAAACATAATTAAATACTTAATTATATATATTTTCAAAGAATTTGGTATTGATAACTATAAAAATGGCGGAGTTATAACCTCAATTTACAAGAAAAACACAATAAATTATTTTTCATGGTTTTTTAAAAGTATTTATCATTAAATAATAGAACTAATAATTAAATCACTAATATTTTCGATTAAAAATTTAACAAACCATTATATTTTGTACCTTTTATAAAATTTTTGTTTAGATATCTGTAAAAATACCGGAGATATAACCTAAAAACCACAACAACTCAAAATTATTATTTTTTTAAATTTATTACACTTTAACCTTAAATAATTAAACAACCGGCGTAAATTAAATTGTTTCCTAGCAAAAATTATATTTAACATTTATTTATAATTATTTACTGAAAATTAGTTCAGCATAGCATTCAAAATGGCGGAGTTATAACCAAAAACGTAACATTTGTCCTAATTTTAGTGATAAAGAAACTAAAATTAATTTACTCGTCAATAATTTAGAATAATTTGGAAAAGTGGTATTAAATAATAATGGTTTAGTCCAATTTGACCTTTTTACAACTTTAAAGTATCCCTTAGACACTTAGGCATTGACCAAACTCAACAAAACTAGAAGAAAATACCAAAAAACCTAAAAATAAAACTAAAAGCCAAATTGTCCGCAGGGAAAAAACACATTTTGAAGAGTTCGACCGACTTCAACGTTTTTTTGAAAGGACGTCCAACTAGGGAGATGATTTTTTCGATGCTTTCGCCCTCCTAACCATTCCAACGCCAGAAGTCTATCTGTATAATGTATATAAAAGCGAAAACGTTCCCAAAGCGTCTCACGGCTCTTTGTCGGCTTCCTCCCAAGAGATTTTACTACTTCTACTACTACTATTGCAAGTTTACCCTTCTTCCCTTACCTTACATTCTCCACCACCATAACGCCATACGTAGAAAATTCAAAACAAAAAAATTTTAATTTTTAAAAAATTTAAAAATTAAATTAAATTCACCAGAATAATATTAATTTGTATAAAATATAATATATTTTAATAGTTAAAAGTTTCGTGGTTTGTGTATCCATGTTCATGAACGCGAAGCACCGCAAGACGTCGCTACAGACTACAAACTACAAACCTCGCCATCCATCATGGGTTTCGTGACGCCGCGCGCTCCAATTGGCTGCCCCCCACATCACGTGCCAACGCCACAACGAGTCGCTCACCGAACGATAGGCGTGGTCAGCATCGTTTACCCCCGTCGTGCGCCTCGACGACGCAAAGCCCACTCTCACCGGAGTTGGTCCCGACGAACGAGCGAGCAGGGAGTCGACCGACAGCGCGTCGTACACACAGTCCATACGTTCATACCTATTACCAAAAAATTACTAACCCATGGTACATGCAGTGTAAAAAATAAAAATTTAAAAATTAAAAACTAAAATTTCAAAATGTTACACTAGTGATTTAATGTGTTAGTGCCATTTTTTAAACAAAAAAGTGATTTTTGGTTAAAACCTCAATTAAATCCTAGTTCTAAGTGCAAAAATGAGTTCATTCCTAATGAACCCCGTCTCCGGCTCGTTGGCATCGAGTTATCAGCAATCCCATCAACATCTCGGCGGCGGAATGGTCGTAGATCCAAAATTTCCCCCCACGGAGGAATACAGTCAATCGAACTACATCCAAACCGGAGATTTCTTCACTAATCATCATCTAGGCCAACCTCAACACCATCTACAATACGGTTATCACCACAATCATCCAAGTCATCATCAACCTAGCACGCCGCCCGCGTACGGTCCACCTAGCAACGGTGGTTATGGTTATGGGAATTATTACCATCCACAGATCCATCATCCGGCGGCACCGCTTCATCCGCATCAGATACGACCACCGACTCTCCACCCCGACCAACAACAATGTACAAACTTACAAACTGTCTCGTCAGTATCGGCAGTGTCTTCGACGAATATTTTACAAAACCTTGCAGACATTGCGCCACAATCGAATATGGTCAGTCAAACGCAGGAAGTGAACGCGAGTGTGGGTAGTGTTTGTAGTCCTGGATCGGCGGGACACGGCGATAGTCGTGGATCGCCCATTTCACAACATCAACGCCTTCACGATCTAGGTTTGAGGTTGGAGAATGGTGATGGGAGTGACGAACAGGATGATTTGGATGATGATCCTGAAGGATCACCGTTATGTGATGACGACGACGATGACGACGATGGGGATAGAGTTATCTATCCATGGATGAAGAAGATTCACGTTGCCGGTGTTGGTAAGTTCATTTAAAACAATTCACCACTAACGCCATCTTACGTTTTGATAGAAAATTTAAACGTTAAAACAAAACACTAAGTTTTTATTTAGAAAACAAACACTGCACACAAAAATAAACAAAACACAAACTTTGTTTGAGAGTAGAAATCAACAAAACAAATGAATAACAAACTGCAAACAAAAAACTGAAACTCAAGAAATGAAAAACAAGTGAATTGTTATTCAGACCTTGTGTCAATGTTTTGGTATAAATTGTCAAAACTTTAAGACCACCCTTGTTGTTCAAACCAAAAAAATTAATATCACCTAATTTATCATGATTGTAACCATTCAAACCACAATATCCTTTAAATAGTTAAGTAATACCGCCGGTAGAGAACTCAAGGACATTGTTACACAACGCAAATAGTCAAAACACCCTCTAAAGATCAAGTGTTTTTGACGTTTGCAAATTGCTGGCTATTAGTCTTCGAAAATCTTCAAGTAGATCTTTTCAATTGCTATCCTGTAAGCAGCATCCTTCTGTTGAGTCAAATACAATGGCAATGATGAGGTGAAGTGATTTGATGTGAGAAAAGAACTTGGGTGGGTAAAGCACCACTCAAAATGTCCTTGTCGAACATATCGATGATCATTGAAATTTAATCACCGGCCATTTATTTTCCTTTGAGGAAAAAACACAGATGACACCACGAAAGAAAGAAGTCAAACCGAGGTGGAGTGGAGTGCAATGGTTACAAATCGGGGATACAAATCTAGTTGACGCTAAGTTAATGGCCGGCAATTTGTTAGCTTTTGTTATGAGTTTGGTTAGGTTTTAGGTAAAATAGGGCTTTAAGGTGTACACATTTGAGGTTATCTTTTGAAGCGTTAAAAATAAATAATATTTTGATAGGTTTTTATAGGTTTTAAGTTTTTGGATTTTTTTCCGACGGGTAGGTAGGAAAGTAAATAAACACGGCATTTGTTTTTTTTATTGCGAACGTTATAAATTTGTTTGTTAGTGTTTTGTTTTTAAACAAAACTATCATTTGTTTTATTTTAATGGTTTAGCATTTGTTTTAAAATTTGTTTGTTTCGATAAGTTTTTATTTTGTTTTATTTCTCAACTTCAAAACTTGACAACTGTTTGTTAGTGTTTTGTTTTAGTTACAAACAACACACAAAAACCAAACTATCATTTGTTTTATTCTAATGCTTTGTTTTTAAATTTGTTTGTCTTGTTTTTGTTTTTTTTATTGTTTGTGTTTGTTTTCTTGAATATTAATTCCTAGCGTTAGTTTTTTGTTTTTGTTTATTTTATCGTTATTCGTTTGTTTTCTTAATAATTCTACCCAAACAACGTTAACGTTTTGTTTCTTTTTTTTCTTTTTGTTTTCTGTGTTTGTTTATTCGTACTTTGAATCGTACTTCGATTACATTTACTTTTTATTTGGTCGTTGAATACGTGATCGGAATTTTTGGAAAAACAGTGAATAACACATACAGTGTGTACAGTTAGTTAATGAGTTATTAATGACAACGATGCTACAGTGTTGTCATTCAAACTCTGTCGTCCAAACAATAATTATACGCAAAGAGAAAGGGCGCACGAACGCACTCCCCAATGCGACGCGTTATAAAAATCAATAACATTTACAAGAGCGGAATATTTTCATTTACAATTCACATTTCACGTTTTTTTTAAATATAGGTATGACTCACTACTGATAAAACTTATTTTGTTTTTGGAACATAAAACAAAAGTTGTTATTTTTGGAAATATAATTTAGTTGTTTTGTTTTTTGTTTTTTTTTTGGAAGGAGAAAAATGCGTGAAGTTCACAAATTAGCCGTGAATGTTACGAGTTACGAGTAAACAACTGACAATCAGCGACAGTAAATACGCAAATAAACAAAAAACATGTTGTTGAATGCAATTCTGAAAAAATGCCCATAAAAAATGAAGCACACACTGAGTATAACAAAATATAACAAAACAAATCGAATTATCTTGGTTGTTGTGTGAGTGGTGATTTTATTCGGCGCGTCGGCCATGTCGACAACATGTATCCACTTTTTTTTATTTTCGGTTTTTATGAAGAACAGCGACTGAAGTTATTATGAACTGATTTTGATTCCGACGGACTGAAGACGAGACTCAACCACAGACAGTCAGGCAAACAGACAAACAGCGTTTTTTTTCATTTAATTTTTTTAGTTATAAGCAAAGACTTTAGCATTTTGAGGTTAGTTTGGTTCTGAGCCATACTAAATTCATATAATGATCATCACTTCCACAAACATAACCAACAAACTTAAAAAAACAATGTTTTGGTGTTCAAAATTCAAAATTTCTAAATTCTAGTTAAAAAACAAAATTTATTTACTCACAAAACAATTTTTATTTGAGTTATAAGCTTTTACTTTGATAAATAGCAATTGTTTTGTTTGTTTTGTAAACAAAATGCTGTTTTTCTTTGAGTTGTTCTTTTGTTTTTTATTTGCCGACCAAACAAAATTAAACAAAAACAAATGACAATCTATGCTTACAGTCTAAAAAACAAACTAACAAAACAAATGCAACAACACAACACAAAATTACAGATTCCTGTAATTTTTAAAACTTGTATACTGTTTTGTTTTGTTTAGTTTTTGCGTTGTTTTTCATTTGTTTTGTTTTGTGTTGTTTATATTTAGTATATATATAAGTCAGTAAGTCGAAAATTAAAGCACGATTGAAGTTGCGATGCGCGGCGCGATGTGGTCACAAAAAGTCGCGACTCATTGTGCCAAGAGCGGCAAGTCCCAACAATGATTGCGCATATTTGCAATGGCCGATGGACGCGCCAGACGATTGTCTGTTGTTGTTGCGCGCGTGCAACATCAACAACATCAAAATTGAACCGCATCGATGATTATTTGACCATAGACAATGTACGATTTTTTACATTATCCACCACCGACATCGGCGAGTCGGCGTCGGAGTCATCAGACTCATCAACATCGGCAAAACTCGTCGGCCTCCCAAATGGTCGCCGCGCGTTCAAAGCTCACTTTGTGTGCGAGTGTATGAAGACCAAACTCTCCGACACAATTAAATTGAACTGAATTTATTTTATACTGTCAAGGTCATTTTATAGAGTAGAGTAAAGTATTTGATGTCGCATGAACGATGATTAGACACTTTTGTTTGTTACACTTTTGTTTTTTTTCTGTTTAAAAAACAAAAGATTAGGAAATTAAAAAAAACAAAAGAATAAATGTTGTTTATTTACATGAAATTTAATCAATTGTTTTTTTTTTGTTTTGTTTGCAGCGAATGGATCATATACACCTGGCATGGAACCGAAGAGACAACGCACTGCTTATACACGGCATCAAATCCTCGAGCTCGAAAAAGAATTCCATTACAATCGCTACCTAACGCGTCGACGTCGCATCGAAATCGCCCACACATTGGTCCTCTCGGAGCGGCAAATAAAAATCTGGTTCCAAAACCGCCGCATGAAGTGGAAGAAAGACAACAAACTGCCAAACACGAAGAACGTGCGCCGGAAAAACGCCAACGGTCAAGCGGGCGGCAAAGGCAAGAATGCGGGCGGCGGACGCAAGGGAGCACAAAACAATGCCAATAACCCCAACATCGCCAACAATTTGCAGAATGTCGTCAACGCGCAGAATAACAACGACAAGCGCAAGAACAACAACGGACGCAGTGGCGGTGGTGAATTGGACGGTTTGGGCGAACACATGCTGGACATGTCTCTCACTGTGAACCAGATTTCTTCGCATGCGCATCCAATGCCAACGCATCCCGGCCATCACCATCAAATGCACGACGCTCTGCACGGCATCAACGCAATGAACCCTCTAACGCCGTTATCGTCTTCACCCGGGTGTGGGCCAACGAATGTTTTACAAAATCAAAATGGTATTAAGTCAGATTATGGTCTCACTGCACTCTAAACCATAGAAAAAACATAGAAAAAAAAACAATTGATAACTAGTTTAAAGCAACGACCAAATACAAACAAAACAAAAAAACAAACAAAAAACAAAAGTGTAAAATAAACCGTATTTAAAGTAAATAAACAAAAAACAAAAGAAAAAGTGATAGTGACACTCAAACAAAGTGCGGAAACAAACAAGTGCGCATCGACAATATAAACAACATTTGTTTGGTGTAAAGCTGTAAATAGTTGTGAATATTTTGTTTCGATAAAACAAACAAAACAAACAAAACAAAAGAAAGTCAAGTCAAATAATAGCATTAATAGTGTTATGTTGTTTCGTCGTGTTCTTGTTTTATTTTTATGTGTTTTTATTTTTTTGAATTATTGATAAAAATTGTGCCATAAACAATATTTGTTTATTAATTATTATTAGATGGAAATAAAATTATTGTGCATGTTTGATAAACAATTATACAAATAGAGATTATAAACCATACGAAAATTATAACAAAACAACATTTTCAAATTCAATTATTTATTTAATTAAATAAAATTTCAAAACAAAATAATTGTATTTCATAATTTGAAGGAAAAAGAAAACAACAACAACGTATAAATAGACTGTAAATATTATAATTAATTATAAACTGAATTAGGTATATTATGTTGATGATCGACGTCGATGCGTTCATGGCATTCATGGCTGTCGACGAGCGAATTTAATGAGATTAATGAGAAAAAAACGATGATAATAAAGTGTATACTTCTATTAAAATTCAAGTGTTTTATTTACTACATAAACAAATTTTGTTTTTTTTAATTTCCGTTATTTAGATTTCAAGTTGAGTAAAACAAACAAATGCAGATGTTTCAGGTAAATATTTTTTCAGTTAGTGTTTTGTTTTAATTTTTGTTTCTTTTGTTTTACTATTGGGTTGTTGTTGATTTGTGTTGATGTTTGATGAATACCTTGAGATGTCAATTGTTTTTTTTTTAGTTAACACGTTTGTGTCATTGATATGTTGTTTATTGTGTTTGTTATTCAATTGTTTAAAGCTCGATGTGTGTAGCTTGTTGTTTGCACTTGGTTAGGTTTGAATTCCTTGAATTTAGATGAGTTTGGAGTGACGTTTGAATGCAAAATAATAGACACGTTTCTGTCTTCTTGAGATGAATATAATATAACATAAGTTCAGTCATGATCTAGGTATATAATTAAGAAATAATTATTTTTAAAACTACAAGCATAATATAACGAAGTTTTTGTGTTCTTAAAAAATATTTATTTGGTTGCCATAGTAATTATTTGCGTTTCATAACAAGCTATGCGTTTTTAATTAAAAATACAATTTAAAAAGTTATTTAAATATTTAGTTTTACAAAAGAAATTTTTGTTTGTTTTGATAAAATTTGAATAAAGTCCAGAAACAATTGAAAATCACAAATAATAAACACGTTTGAATGTTGCGTGTTTGAAAACAACTGCCGTACGTCGTGTTAGCTTTTGTAACAGGTTGGTTACCATGGTAACTATTTATGTTTCATAACCATTCTTACATTTTTTAACAGAACTTTTGTTTAAAAAAACAAACAAAAACAAAATAAAAGTAAACAAAACTTAATGTTGAGTAAAATTGTTTACAAAAAACAAATGAATTATTAACAGTTGTCGTTTGCAAGAAAACACAAAAAGTAAACAAAGTTTAAAGTCGAGTTAAAACAAAAGTTATTTACAAAAAACACTTGAAACTATTAGCAGTTGTCGCTCTTTGTTGAAAAAACAAAAGAAAACAAAAACCAAACTAAACAAAATTTAATGTCAAGTTGAAACAAAATGTGTTTGTAAAATAACAAATGAAACGCGTTTCTTGTAAATATCTAAAAACTAATACTGAAACGTTATTCATTTTTTTTAGTGTTGTTTTGTGGACGTTGTTCATTTGTTTGTTGTCACAGCTTTTGAAACTGTTTGGTTACCATGGTAACTATTTGTGTTTCATGACCAATCTTATACATTTTAACAGATTTTTTTTTTTTAATTAATTGAAAACAATATTTTTAAATTACGAAATTCTTTGAGATAAAAATTTTAAGAAGACAAATGTTTGAACAAAACTCACTTGGGAATAAACGTAATAAAATAATTTTAGATTTTTCTTCATTTACGCATAAATTTGCGGTTTTACTTTACATCATCAAATAGATACTATGTAGCTATGTCCACTTTGTCGGCAATTAACAACGCCTTTGATGAAATCATCGGGGAGTGTTGGTAGTGTGTGTGTGCCGACGGATGCCGACGGTGGTAAGCTGTAAATAACTGAGGTAGCACTGCAGTAGCCAGTGTCCGTTTTCAAAATGTTAACCCTTCGTTGATGGCGTCGAGGGACTGTAAATCCGCGTGTGCAATTCACACAATTCGCCGGGATGTTACCGAACATCACCAAACAACTCCCAAGAGATGTACAATTGAGCAATTGCAACTTTCCAAAAAAAAACTCTAAAAATACTCGAAAGACTTTAAAGAAATATACCGCAAAGAAGTAAAAATTTTACAAAAAGACGACAAATTGTTAAGGGATAATACCTACAAATAATTTATGCAAATACCTTGTAAATAGTTGAAAAGGGTTGAATAAAAATAAAAATTTTAAGAATTAAAAAGTCAAGTTTTAAAGTTATTTGGTGACAAATTTTTTGAAAAGATTTACAACTTAATACGCACAAACAGATATAACATTTTGTTTGGTTTGGTGTCATTTTGGGGGTTGAAACAGATTTATTGGGATTTTACAAGCAGTAGCGACGGTAAGCAAAGCCGCAAATAAGATTTACAAGGGTTCACAATGAGATATTTACATTTTGTTAGGGGTTAATGCGATTTACATAATTTTACAAATATTTTATTTTATCCCCAAAATAAAAAATCGACAAAAATATTTTTTTTTCTAACAGGATTTTATTTTTGTAAAATTTTTTATTTTTAATTTAGTAAAGTATCACAGTATTTTAGTGTATGGGGTGAAAAAAAAATTAGGGTGTGGAACCCTCTTTTCACAGAGAGTTTTTGAAGAGGCATCGATGGGGGATTGGCGTAACGACTCATCCGAAGCGAAAGCAAAGCTCCGAGGAAAGCAACCATTATCGACTCGTCGCATGCGATTGGTCGGTATTTTTTTCGTTTTATCCACATACATCTACAACCCCTACAATTCTTCTCCACAAAAGCAAGCAAGCAAGCGTTGTGTTGTGTTGAGTTGCGCTTCGATTTTTTTAGGGATTATTTTTTTGTTTGTTATTTAAGGGTAGTCATACACTCAACAGAAAAATTATCTACATTTCAAAATAAAACAAAAGCAAAAAAACAATTCCATATTTAAGAATAAAAAAAAAATTTTTAGAAAAACAAATGAAACTATTAGTAGTTATCATTAAAAAATAAACGAAAGCAAACAAAAAAGTAAACAATGTCGTGTTAAAACAAAATTTATTTCCAAAAACAATTGAACTTTTAGCAGTTTTCGTTTTTTAAAAAACAAAAGAAAACAGAATAAAAGTAAACAAAATTCAATGTTGGGTTGAGACCAAATATATTATACTTCTATATGCAACGAAAGAAGCGAGACCATAGAACACAAACCAAATATCATACCTTCTCTTTCTAAAATATCGGTGCGAACAACGCATGCGTCGAATTTAG
>JARJDS010038512.1:0-22906 GCA_030264155.1 Atheta pasadenae | reverse complement strand
GTTCGGTCCCGGACTCGTCAACTTAACCTTGCTCTTTTCTTCTAATGATTGCTTATGCGGCATCCAAAACTGTGATCTTTTGACATGAATGACATGTGCACGAAACACGGATCAACTCTTAATATTATTTTTCAACAATAACACTCAAAATAAAGTTTAAATCTTTTTCCATTTTTTTCAAAATGTTGTAAACCAAAGTAATTAATTAAAGTTTAAGGGTGTTTAGTATTAAATCCACTTTGGGTTTACATGTTCGACAAGGCGTTCAAAACGAAAACTCATAAGTTTTCGGATTTCTGTTGTGGTTTACATACATTGTGTAGTGTTGAAAGCGATCTTTTGCATAAAGTTGCGCCAGTTTAATGTGAGCATATTGCTCAGTGCGTCGCTGCGAAAAGCCATTCTCCGTCACAACAATGAACACACTTACCCCCATGTTCCGGGAAGAAAGGAACAAGTGCGCGCGCGGGAAGAATGGGGGTCTAGACGTGGAATGCAGCAAGTAACAAGTACCAACTGTTTGCCACAATCGTCGACGGGTGCGCTGCGGTGCGGACGAAGACGCCTGGCGGCGGCGCATTCTCTGCGGCCGCCTGCTGCCAGAACTAATATTGACTAGTTTAATTATTGCCGGGCCGGATTAATTACGACAGGCGCGAGCTGGAGCTGCGTGCTCAAACTCATGCTCGAACTCATGCCCAAATTCATGCAAATTCTCCGAAATTATCATTCAATCACGCACAAATCCGTTACTACATACCCTACGAAATTTACTACACGCAATACTAATCATGGCATGAACGAAAAAACTTCTGTTCTTCACGCGTGAATGTTTGATTCACTTTCATGCGGCTGAAAACTTTCCTAATGCGAGATGATATCTCTCGTGTACCGAACTATTGAAAGCACTTGGAAATTCCAAAGACATGTCTAAGTTAGCGCCGCCGTCAACGAAACCACAATACAATGTTTGACGTCATTTAATTTACCAAATTGATACAGAAACTTGCACACCAAATCTTCCACTAAGTAAACTTCTTGTTCTTCGGTAAGCAAAACTTAAGCGAATTTCGTGTAAGTCAGTCAAAAGCAAAAAATCAATAATTTAATCGTTCATCAGTCCTTGTTACCTTGTTACAAAAATTATTAAAGGTCATACCTATTTATAATTTTTAATACATTCCCACCCTTTAGCAATGAAACCAAAAAGAAACGTGTAGGTTTTTGCAATCAAATGAAAAAAATTGATTGTTTTTTTTATTTGACGACAAAATGTATTCTCGATGATGAATAGACACGCAATCTTGCCAAGTGGATATTAGGTAAGTTTTTGCGATAAATCAAGAAGAAATTGGCGATTATTGATACATTTACCCCGTTGGACTTTGTTGTGCTCCCGGGCTGGTCGTTCACTGGTCGTTCAGTTCTTTGCGTTTTGCTTCGTATGACTTCGTATGATTAATCTGCGCGCACACATTTCATTTTCACATGTTTAGTGCATTACAAAACACATTACGAGCACATTGGAAAAGCTTTCACGGTCTTGGGAGGCGGCGACGGTGACGACGGCGGCGTACCGTAAAGCTCGCAGCGAGTGTGGCTGCGGCATGCCATTAGTCTCGGTTTGTGTGAAATCGGTTTATTAGCTCTTCGAATTGACGTCGTAAACGTTGCAAACGCTAGCAAATGACGCGAAGCGTAATCGTCGATTGTTCCACCCGGCTCGTTCCTCACGCCGCGTTAGAATGCTAACAATGTTACGACGACATACCATTGTCACGGACGACCAGATAACGCGACTAAAGTGTGGTTAAATCTAATCAAAGATAGATGGGTGCTTCATTTGCATAATGTTCGTGGAATTATTAAAGACTTAAACGGCCATACAATAATAATAGCCAGAGCGTTCCACAACAAACAACAAATCAATCAATTTCACTTAGTTCTGGTTGTGTTTTTATATTTTTACCAAAATAATTACGTAAAAGTTTATATTTGATATATTTACTACACCCCTTGGGCTTATTACCGTCTCGCTTCTTCTTAATTTGTGTTTTTTGTGTGTTTGGTATTTTTTGCGTGTTTATTCGCGCCCTACGAGGCTTAATTAATGGCCGCCATTAATATTATGACAAAACGTTAGACGCTTTGGACGATGTTAAGACGTCCTGGGATTGTCCTAGCCAAAAAAAACATACCAGCCAGCGGAAGGATAATGGAAGCGAAGAAAAATATAGATTTAATTGACGCTTGCTTGGCCAGTGTTTGGTACAGGAAGAAAAAACACCTTCCTTGGTGGTGTAATAAAACACCTAGGCGCGTACTGTGGACAGGCAATTTTCGTCCTTACTCTTCGTTCAATCTACTCACACTTGCACCAGTTTGCTTAGGTGTTACAAGGATTTTGTTTTGGTGTAAATTGCACTCTGGTTGTTAACTTTTTTGTGTTCTTGTTTTATTCTGTTGTCGACCAAAAAAGGCAAAATGGACATACTTTAGTCAGTAAATTGATTGCGAGACATTTATCTTTTCTTTTTACAAACTTTGTAATTTCCAGCACGGTAAAGCCAATATCATTTTGTTATTTATTAAACGGTATTTAGGTTTGATTGTGATTTTTCAAAATGTTGACAATATTTCCTTAACTCATGACAACACATGGTTTGAACGCATTTCAATGATCATCATTCTACTCAACTGCATTACTCTAGGGATGTATCAACCCTGTGTGGATGAAAAATGCGATACAAGTCGGTGCCAAATCTTGCAAGTGAGTAAAGATCATTTATATCAAATCATTTATAGGTTATAATCATGATTATTTTGATAGGTTTTTAAACGAAAAACTTTGTTGTTTTACCTTTCAGTTGTTCGACGACGTGATATTTCTATTCTTCACCGTGGAGATGATGATCAAAATGATGGCAATGGGAATTTGGGGTAAAGGATCATACCTGGCGGATTCGTGGAATCGACTTGACATGTTCATCGTGCTGGCGGGCGCTGTGGAGTACTGTCAGGACATCGAGAACATCAATTTATCGCCGATCAGGACGATCAGGGTGCTGAGACCGCTAAGAGCCATCAACCGAATTCCCAGTGAGTAACCACCATACCTAGGCGACCCTTCAGTTATGTGGTCATGTTTCAGTTTTGTCCTGTTACTGTCACTATATGCCCTCATCCAAACCCATCTTGTCTATGATGTAATCTGTTAACCAAGTTAACCAGGAGAAGTTTTGTCTTTGACAAGAAACTTATATATCGTCGGAACTTGCTTTGGAACTGATACAATTAATAGCGGCAAACAGGTTCAGTCAGTTATCAAAAAACTTAGGGCTCCATCAAGATACGCCCCTGCGTATGTCATATCTGTTGAGTTATCTAAAAGGACCACCGCGATAACGATAAACCGAATATCGGCGATCTTTTCCTGAATTGCTGCCGTAGAAAACTTTCAACGTTTACAACGCTTGCAATTGAAGTTGATATAGTTTGGTAGATACTTTGCGAGTTTTGTAGGTTTGTAGGAGGGCAGAAGTCACAAACAGACGTCGTAGGCGGGCGGCATTGACGTTCGGTAGTTGGAAAAAGATATAGCAAATAGCGTTGAAATGTTGAAAGTATATGCTTGGCAGGTGTAATCATGCGACGAATCGCCTGCATGTTTAGTACTTTTTATGTTTTTTTGCTTTCCGTGAGTTGCCTTTCTGTGCCTTTGCCGTGGAGTTGATGCCGGTTGTTAACAACATGAGCGACGCCCGAGATTTGAGTATCAGGCGGCAGCGGAAAGCAGGAATAAGACTGGAAAAAATACTGCGACTTTCGACGCAAGTCTGATTCTAGCGTGATGATTGGGAAATATGGGAAAGTAGCGTGATATTGGATGGATCACGAGGATAACGCCTAGCCGTGCAGCAGTCGAGAGCACTCTTTTTTACCATGACGGCGCGCAGCACATAAGGTTTGGATCAGTTTTCGAGCAAAGTTGTGCAGAATATATGACGGCTTTTGCAATGACTACTGCGCGCATAAATTCACTCTAGATTGGATCCCAGGATGCGCAAAATCCTTTTCCAATTTACCATTTCCCAGTCCATTTTTCAATCTCTCTACGACTAAGACATCGACTAAAACCAATACACGCTTTGGTTCAAGTGGTTTGAATATTAATTAGTGACTAAAAATTGAGGCGCTGCTATTAGACTGAATGCAATAATAAGTTGGGGCGTTAATTAAAATTAATCACGTTTGTCAACGTCACTTAATTAGGGAGCCATTAAAGCGATAGACCGAGGCGTAAAAAACTCGTTGGGAAATTATAAATTGGAAAATGACAGGAAGGCAAGCAAAGCCGGAAAGGCAAAAGTTTTAAAACTTAGATTTAAACGAACAAGGAAAACGAAAATGAGGACGAAAACGAAAATGAAAAGCGTACGCTTCATAATTCGGAAAGAAAAACAACTGAGGATAGGTGCAAGAGTAAACGCGGCCGTGAAAAATGCAAAACACGCAAACTTTTTAATAAGATTCATTTTGCTGTGACGTCGTTTTGGAACGGTCCTTACGTCCATCGCCTCTTAGCCCTTCGTTATTTCTATTTCGCAGTTGTTCACCATGAACATTTTTCTCCCGCAAACCGCAACGACAAAACAAGTTGTGAGTTTTCCTTCGGTTTGTGAATAGGCAAAGTTGATTTGATGTGCGCGCGAGATTTTCTCTATTTTCCGTTTTTCCATCTTTCCAAGTGCACTTAGACGCGCGCGCCCTAAGCACATGTGCCAAGTACGTCTAACACTTGACATTTCTTATCCGAACGTCTCCTACTGCACCGTACAGCTTCCTATCCTGCTGCCTTAAGGATAATTTGCATACAGTGTCTGTCACAACCAATGAAACCTTGGGTGTCTTATTTATATTAATGTATGATATTAATTCTAGGCATGCGAATTTTGGTCATGTTACTCTTGGATACATTGCCAATGCTCGGAAACGTGCTGCTGCTCTGCTTCTTTGTGTTCTTCATCTTTGGCATTATCGGCGTTCAATTGTGGCAGGGCATTCTGCGCCAAAGATGCCATCTGTCCAAATCAAACCACAACATCACATTCCCCAAGTAAGTATTGTGCCCAGAACGTGAAAAATGAGGTTACAAGTTAATTCAATAAAGATTTCATTTGCAGCGGTCATTAACTCACATGTTGTGAAAACGCTTTTTAAATTCAGATATTTTACAAGATGTACAAATGATATGACAATTTTTTTCAATCATTTTTTAATCGTCCTCAATGAATTTTTATGAATGTTCTGTAATGAATTTTTATTTTAGTCTTTAAGAGCGTACGCAGCTAGGAATCGCGATTATCCCGCAAATAAGCAATATTTTAGAATTTAGTCGATCACATGTTGAATATTATTTGTTTTGAATGAGGCCGGCTTACTTCTGTTGCAGATATATCTCGGATGAGTACACAGTGCGAGTGCCTGTTACGTAAGATTGTGTAACGCACTCGTGCGCTTCTTTAATTTAGCGTTTTCTTCTTTTCGGTATTGTGCACTTTTCCAACCTGTTCCCCTCAAAAAACAGCTTTCTCATCCCTCGCGCGTGTTTGCCTTAATCACGTCGAGCGGCGGCGCTTGCTAATGACAGTGATTCGTGTTTAATTCGAGCGAAACGAGTCTTTTTGCAGCGATGTCTCCCCCAGCGGCGCTAAATTTTATTATAGTTTTGTGGTAGTTTTCGTTTGAGTCGAGGGACTCAGACACAAATAAGTTAGCGTTGGAGCCGAAGTCGGGACACCTGTCAAGTTAGGAAAGTTAAGACTTAGGATTCGGTCCATTAAATCGAGGAATCCCGTTGAATTATTAAGTGGTTTTATGTGCAATCGCAGAGAAAATGTGTGCGGCGTGTGTTTTGTGGTGGATTGTATTTGTTTTGTGCTTATCTCAGAAAAGTTGGCGTGAATTTATCGAGGTTGAACTTCCTGCTTGTTGATCCACGAACATATAATGCAAAGCGCAAACCTTTGGCACTTTTTTTAATGTAGAAATACAAATATTCCGGTGGCGTTAGGATAATATTTGAAATAAACGATCGAATCGTTCTTGCTGCTCGCTCGTGGAGTTGAGAGCGCAGCGTCGAGTGTACATCGAGAGCAATTTCCTCCCATTGAGGCGCTGTGGAAAATTTAATAGAATATGTCTCTATTGTCGTGTCGGAATGTGAATGCGCGGCATGCGAATCTTCGGCCCTTTGCGCCTTTCCAAACCGCACTTAAGTTTCGTTAAATTTTGCGCACGACAGGAAGTCTCGCCGGTACAAATGGGTTACAAAAGCGCAAAATAGATTTTCCACTCTCGTCAATGGCCTTATGATTGCATTCATATTTTAATGAAGCAAACTCGCTATCATAATGCGGCCAGCAGAAAGCGCGCTCTGCTGCACCGGTCGCAGTTTCGATTTAATTGTAGTTATTTCAGATTGTAGGCGTTTTGGCGAGGAATGCGGCCGCTCACAGCTCACACAACTTCGAAACTCAAAGCGATAAAATCGGTATTCATACTGGCAGTCCATAAAAGTAAAACACTGCCCCCGCCGCCCGCCTGCCAGCCTGCCAGCCTGTGTGTGCATTATAAAGTGAACTTCATGTTTCATATTCCGCCAGCACGGCGTGAAACAATCGCAAAGTTTGTCGAACCGTTTTGAAATGTAAATGGTGATGTAAATGCGTATGGAAATTGATTTCCATTTGTACCATCCTCAGTCACCACCCTCACTTTCAGTTTATTTTTGCGCAAATAATGAAAAATGTATGCTGTTGGTTTGTGTTGTTGTTTGAGAATTTTTTCAAACAAAAAGTGTTTGCCTTCCAGACGCTCCAGCTGCAAAAGTGGAAAAATTATAAAAAAACGATCAACGCAAACAATGAGGGATTTTATTTTTTAAACAAAAACCAAAAAAAACAGACACAAAACGATGTGCTTTAATTAAATTTTTTGCATGCAATTCATAGAAACAGCAAACACACACAAACATTATTTCTCGTTTGTTTTGCCACACATAAGAAGAAGTTGATTGTTCACTGAACGTAAAAATCTGTTGGCAAACGGAAATAGACTGTCGCAGGATGTAAATACAGACGGAAGCAGAGTAGAACGGCTTGATGTTCACTCTTCGATTGTGATCACAGCCACGGCGAACTACGCATTAAGACCGATTGAGACGGATCGACGAAATATTAACAAACTTTTTTCCACTCGAGCGTGCACTCACAATGATGATGACGACGGCGGCTGCGGCGGCGGCGCCACCAGAACAACCGGAGCAGCTAGAGTTGAAGCTTCCGCGCGCGAATCGGTCATCGCATCGATTTTCAACGCGTTTCTCAGCACGCCGCCAGCCTCCCATTGTTTGCCAACGCGTCGAGTGTTGTTGTTATGTGGATATTAAATACTTTTCTACTCCAACAATACGACGGTCATAATATCCAGCACACAACACAATGACGAGGGAAGAAAAACCAACGAAGACAATATCAATACATGAGCGCCGCAACGCTCGAAACAAAAGCAAAACTTAGCAAGGACGATAAAGTTAAATAAGAACAAATACTTGCCGGGAAAGCTCCCAAAGAAAAATACAACTGTACAGTTATTAAAGTCAATAAAATTAAAGTTGGGCAATAAACTGGTCGGTGAGCCGTGAGCACATTATACACTCGTTTTGTTAGTAATTGAGTTAAACGAAAAACTACTCGCATATTCAGCCGCCAACAAAAAATAGCAAACTTTTCATATTTCGTTACAACGCGCGCGCTGCATTCAAGGACTTGATTAGCGCGATAAAAAAGTTCACATCACAATTCTATGAAAAGCATAAAATTCATTATTAGGTCGGGCTTATGCAAATTTAATGAGTTTTTCGTGTTTCATATTGGATTTACGTCTCAAAACTTTCCGGCAAAAAGTCCTGCCTTCTTCTGGCCCTACTCAAACCTCCTACATTCTGAACGAAAGTTTATCCTCGACGGATTTCAATCAGACTTAATTCTTTAACTTGAGCTTGTTGGTGGTTTGCCTTGCATCTTTTCTTTTTTCTCATTCTCATACAGGTGTACTGACTTACGTGTACGTGTAGAATGTGCATGTCGGTAAGAGGAGCGAATAACAAATCGTTTACAGGTTTACACGTTCGATGTTCTTACCAGTTCTTAGCTCTAAACCTGTAAACCCCCAAATCTGCGCGACTCCAAGTCTCTTCAAATCTCTCTCACTATCGGTGGTTGTGTTCGTTCGTAATCTGTCGGTGTATGTTGTATTGGTACACATTTTTGTTGTGACTCAAAATTCGTTTGTTTGTGTTGCGCCCCCATCTCATACTTATGTTACGTTCATTTGATTTCGATTTGTTTCACATCCGATCACCCTATGGCGAACTGAACCGATGATGTTCGATTTTACCTGTTGGTTGTTGGCATACGAATGAAAATGAACGGATTCGGAACTGATTTCTTCAATGCGGAATGCGGAACAGATCAGTTTCGAAATTCCAATTCTTAACCAATTCTATATGACTGTGACTAAAATCTCGTTATCTATTCATTTCACTGGTTAAAAACACTAATACAACGAGCCGAGGAAGGTTATTGCTGGTTTTTCAACTGAAATCCAATCATCTTTATCAGTATAGTTCTTGAACTTTTTTAGACAAAATGATTTTTGAATCATTGGTAAAACCAATCTCGGCTCAAAATGACTGTTTACCAGTGTGATCATTACAATCCAGATGGTAATGTTCCCATTGTGTTTCAGAGACTTGTCGTTGTATTTTTCCATCTCCCAGGAGCAGGACTTTATCTGCAGCAAAAATGACCACAGCGGTATGCATTACTGTAAAGATATCCCGCCTTTTAAGGAAGGTAACAAGACGTGCCACCTCACCTACGAGGAGTACATGCGAAATCAAAGCGGTTGTATTAATTGGCATCAATACTACACGAATTGTAAAGAGGGTGCTAAAAACCCTTTTCAAGGCACGATATCTTTCGATAACATCGGACTCGCGTGGGTCGCCATATTTTTGGTAATCATAAAATGCTAATAGACTTAAAGTTGCAGTTTATCATTAATGCATTACAACTGCAATAAATTGAACATTCTCTCAGGTGATTTCCTTAGAGGGTTGGACTGACATAATGTATTACGTGCAAGACGCGCACAGTTTTTGGGATTGGATATACTTCGTCCTGTTGATTGTGGTAAGTGTTGTCACGCCATCCATCATCTTGTGTATTGAATGTATTGCTCATGTCTGCATACAGATCGGGTCGTTCTTCATGATCAACTTGTGTCTCGTCGTCATTGCGACGCAATTCTCGGAGACGAAGAAGCGGGAAATGGAGCGGATGCGCATGGAGCGTGCTCGTTTCCAAAGCTCGAGTACTTTGGCGTCCAGTACAAACAACAGCGAACCAACAAGTTGTTATGCAGGTATTTTGTAATTTTTAGCTTCAAGTCTTGAAGGTCTAGTTGAACATGATAAAATTAAGTTCCCTTTTAATATTAATAAGATTTCTTGAAGTGTGCTCTTACTTCGCGTCGAGGTCGAGTTGGCAAACAACTGTTTGTAAGCTACTTGGCTGTCTCAAGACATTTTCTAGTTCTTCGTTCTCTAGCGAGCAATTCTTGGAGTTTTTATGTTGATGTTGATATTCGACGACTGTGTGGTGAATGTAATTTTCACACAAGTGCTGAAACAATTTCCTCCCTGGGACGGAAAATCCTTTTTAATTTGCTTTACGACCACATGTCGCCATTCGGCGTCTGCACGTAGATTCAATGTCGTCGTTTATTTGCAGAAATTGTAAAGTACATCGCGCATTTATGGCGGCGCGGCAAGCGTCGGATCATCAAAAAGATACGACTCATAAAAGATAAAAGGAAGCGCGAGAACGAACGCAAAGTCATATCGGGCGAGACGATTCGACTTAATTACAACAAACGACACCATCCGAGCTGTCCCAAACTCTTGGTAATTTATGTTTTATACTATTACGGCGCCTATTCTACCGGCCGCAATGTGATGTCTTTGACATATGTCGGTAAAATCGGCTTTGTATGTAATCAAATGTTTGGGGTGCATTTTATGAATACTATGCGTGATTATCCAGCAGCATAAGAGCGACCCGTCGCTCATACATCAAGGGATCTCAGGCACGCCAACTAGTTCGATCCCGCCGAAGGAGAACGACAACAACAGTCGCTCTTCAAACAAAGAAAACAAGGACGAAGATCCCGATTCGACATCGATTTCTATCTCCGTTGGAGATATTACGAAATCCAGTTTGAATCAAAACTCCCGGGCTAGTAACAACAACGAGGTATGGGTTGAACTTAATGTCGACTTTGATTGTAATTTGATTAGCAATCTGGTACACAGAATTCCGAACTGCTAACACCACAGCCTCAAAGACGACGCTCGTCGGTCCTGTTCAGTGAAGTTGTGGTGTATCACGGCGCTGCCAATCCTGCGAACAGCCCGAATTCGTCATCAAATGCTGTTAATCTCAATGTGGATAAGAAAAATATTATGTCCATCGAGAAAATGACACAGACAGGTGAGTTCGACAGTCTTAAAAGTGACTTTTATGCGGGTAAAGAAAAATCGTTAAATCTTGAAACAATAGAACTGCTTAGGTCGAGTGAGCAGGCGGCGAAAAAACGGTCGGTGAAATATCCAAAGACGTTAAAGTGCTCGTCGACTTAATCCGGCTTAGAGATTAAAAGCGCTCTCGATCTTCGGCAAGTGGCTTACGACTCGTTCGCAGCCATTCGCGCAAGAAGTTCATGTCCACTCACCCCCACAATCGGCGTGGCGAAGTCGACGGCACTTAGCGCTCCGCCGCCAAACAATGACGAGTGCCGCTCGTTTAACAACGGCTGATTTCAGCGTATCGACTTTACCAGCCATGGCAAGCCAAGCCAACGAAGTCATTCAGTTTGGTGAATTATTAATAGATGCTTGAGAGTTGAAACTCAAATCTGCCGTTAATAAAAATTGAAAATAAAAATAACCAAAACGCAAATGCATTATTTTGATTTATTTCACAGGAGAAGGTAATATTTGGCAAATATCTTCAACACCAACTCCACAACAAATCATCCACACCCATTGCTTTCCGTTAACGAAAGGAGAAACAATGACTTGCCAACAGTTGTTAGCTTTGGGTGGAATTAACGCTGCGTTACCAACTGGTCATGGGTTGGATCTCATCTTCAGCTCTTTATCCAAAGGCAGTAAACACAGCGATGATGATGTTTGCTTTCAATCTTTGGATGACTATAGTTGCTGTCAGGAAATGTGGCATTCCGACGCTGAATATCGCAACGCAAAACGGTCAAAGTGTTACGTCATTACCTGTCTTACCATCAAAGCGATTCTTCGCTTTCTGAGTTCCGTGCGGCGAGCCATCAAAATCCTGGTCGAACATAAATATTTCCAACAAAGTATCCTCGTTGCAATTCTTATCAACACATCGTCGATGGGCATTGAGTACCATGACCAGCCCAAAGGGTTGACGTATGTCGTGGAGACGAGCAACATCGTTTTCTCGGCCATCTTCGCTGTAGAAATGTTATTGAAAGTAATCGCCGAAGGGCCTTTCGGTTACGTGTCGAACGGATTTAACGTCTTCGACGGCGCGATTGTGATTTTAAGGTAAGTTTTGATTACTTTCGGTTCTTGCGAGTGTTGTCTTTTCGTAACTTGATCTGTTTTGTGCAACAGCGCCGTTGAAATCTTTCAAAAATTTACTGGGGACGGCCAGGGTGATTCTGGTCTCTCAGTGCTGCGCACGTTTCGGCTGTTACGCATCCTGAAACTGGTGCGTTTCATGCCCAACCTAAGACGCCAACTGTTCGTGATGCTGCGTACAATGGATAATGTAGCAATCTTTTTCTCGTTGCTCATTTTGTTTATTTTCATATTCAGGTAAGCCATCCTTCGCTACATCTTCAAAATGAAATCTGTTTACCGAATCAATTGCGCGACGAGACTTGTAGGAAACCAAAAGTATAAACAATAGTTCCGTACCGCAATGCAATTCGAGCTAAAATCAATCCAATAAACAGAGGAAACTTATACCAAATAACCAAAACCGATCAGGAACAAAACCAAAATATAAAATCAAATGGTAAAGGGTGGCAATTTGAATAAAAACTGATTGCCATTTCCACGTGAATAATACCTAAATTATTTACTTTACTGTACTTCCACTTTACTATTATACTTACTCGTACTCTTCTTATTACTCATTACTGCTCATTACTCTTTGTTTATACCAAATGATTATACTCTGTTTTACCTGTACTCGTACTTGAACAAACTTTTCACACAACAAAAGCAAGCCCAGAGCCAAACTGCCACTCGCCCTCATTCACCCATGATCTACCATTCACCATTCTAAACTTTCAGTTTAATCAATCAAAACAAAACAATGAAAACATGCAATTCACAACAAAATGCAACAAGGGCCGAAACGAGCTATACTGATGACGTTTGATTGGTATGTTTCTAGCATATTGGGTATGAACCTATTCGGTTGCAAGTTTTGCGAGGAAAAAAATGCGGACGGCAAATGCCCGAATAACGAAGACGAGTTCAAAGATCGGAAAAACTTTGACTCACTCTTATGGGCGATTGTTACCGTGTTCCAGGTACATTTTCTATAAAACTAAACCCGACGTTTTTTCTCTTTCGTTGTGTGTGTCTGAAAGCAGAACGCATTGTAGGCACATTACTTACGATTAGCTGGAATTAACCGCATAACCGTTGAAGTAGTCATTTCATTTTCGATTAACAACATGTATAATTTCGTATCTCGTATATTTAATAACAAACTTAACCAGCTCGATTGCGGAGTGAGCAATTGCGTAATTACGTTTCATTATATTTGACATTATTGCACAATGACAATTTAAGCAACTGTAGATCTAATGCGACCAAGGTACGTACATATTTCTTCTTGTTTATTTTTCAGTTTGAATATCTCATTGACTCATCTGCCCTCGTAACCTGCATGCGTTTTGATAATCATTACTGCACCATTACTGCACAATTCCTCCCTGCTGCATTTACGATTGTGCCCTATTCTACTTTAACTTGACTTTCGCTTTATTCTCCCTTTTAATACTAAACATGATTGAATAACCGAATAACTAACAAGAACAAGAACAATAACCATAACGACAAATAACGAAAACGACAAACAACTTACAAAAATAGCTAATAGTTTTGTCACCCTTATACCATTTGTTAATTGCCATTTACTTTAGTGATCTAGTCGATTGTTGTTAGCTTTTTCTTAAACGTAAACAAATAATTAATTTATTAATCAGTAGCGTAGGCGTAGGCGACATTCTCACATTCCACACATGTAATCTTTGACGAGTAGCGAGTAGTTAGCGGACGCCAGTAATCGCACACGTATCACGTACCAAAATGGCAACAAGTCTAAGCTAGTACAGAATATACAAGACAAGAAACGTTTTTTTGTTTACCACTGGTATTGTACATGTGTTATGTAAATATGTGATACTGTTCCTCGTATAACATACGTGTTTGTATGTACCTTGTCTGACGTATGATATTTGTATCTAATTTTGTGTGTGCGTTGCGTGCGAGTCGAATTTGTTTGAGTTGCGATTTGCGTTTTTTGGTTCGTTCGTTTCCTTTGATTTAGTACCGTTCGATTTTTGGCTTGTTTGCGTACTGCGTCCACACCGTTTACCATTTTGTCGAAGTGTATGCGTGCTGTGAACGTTTATCTTAATCTGACGAAACCGACCAAACAAATGCTTTTTGTTTTTGTCCATACGAACAGCATCCTTGGCATGTACTTGTTTGGGGGTAAGTTTTGCAAGTACGTCGGCGACGATGGCGTAAGTAAAGAGTGCACGTGTCAAATGATCGTCGAGCAGGACAAGCGGTGCGAGTGCGATCGGAAGCACTTCAACAATATTCTCTGGGCGACCGTCACCGTTTTTCAAGTAAGATCGAAACCAAACCGATACCCACAGACCATCGGACCGCATCTCACCATTTCATCACTCATCTTAGCTTTCATTAATTCTAATTGAACTAAAACGCTTTTACGATTTTGTTGTACGTAGTGTAAGCGAGACAAAAACCTTTCAATTTGTTTCTGTCAGTTTCGTAATTGAAAAACATGAAAACACGGCGTTGTTGAAAAGTTTTTTGACTTTGCAGTCCGCAGGAATTCAAAGGTTTTTGTTCAGTTGTTTCCGCTTCCTCCTTTCTGGCGACGCGGCTAGTCACGCTCTAATGATTCTCCCTCCCGCAAACAGATATTAACGCAGGAGGATTGGAATATGGTGTTATCAAACGGCATGGCTAAAACGTCCCACTGGGCAGCCCTGTACTTCGTCGCGCTGATGACGTTTGGTAATTACGTGCTGTTCAATCTGCTCGTTGCCATCTTGGTGGAGGGTTTCAGCTCAGAGCGCAATGAGCGTCGGGAGCGTGAGCAGCGCGAATTAGCGCGTCGGAAGATGTCTATGATGGAGCAAAGTTGTCGGGAAAGTTCCGACGAGAGCAGTCGCTCGCTCTCCAGCTCTTCTTGCATCAGCTACCACAATAATGTGAGTTGCCAAGTAATCCAGTTATAATGCGCCTCCTAACTTTACCCTGTCGCCCTCTTACACTAGGACATGAGACACTACTCCAAATCGGCGGAAGAGCTGCGGAAAGTGAAACACATCAATGGTCAGCGGTGCATTACCGACTGCCGCGAGTTGCCCCGCTCCCCCTGCTGTCCTCTCAACCTAGAGATAGATCCCAAATGCAACATTCAGAAGGAATCCAAAATGATAAAGAACTCGCAGGTGAGCTGCCACGATCCGGCACGCAGCAGGGCCGCGCTTAATGCTTTCATGCGTTTGTTTGTTGTTTTTGCTGTTTTAAAGGTGTCTCCGCCAGTAATAACACACACCGCAGCAACACCGCAAGACTCCCCCAGCACCACACTTGATGACTTTCCCGAATTCCGATACAGTATCACACATATTTCTGGCGACACGGCGATGTCCAATGAAATACGCAATTTCCCGAACTCGTCTAGCAATAACACGAGCAAATCAGTAAGATGTGGCTTTGTTTGCTTTCGCCCGACTGCTTACTAAAATCGCACCTTTTCGCTCCAATTTCCAGACATCTAGCATGCCCGGCCTACTGAAACCGCCGAGTCATCTGTCGGCTTCGCCGATGATCTTCAGACCATTCGAAACGCCCGCGGCGGATCCACCAACGGCGTCAGCAAAAATAATCACGCATAACGAGCGTATTGGTTCAAGAATTACGTCGTACTCTGAAAAAGTCGCTCCGGCTAAACCCAATGACAAGGCGCGTCTGCAACGCAGGACCTCGTGGAAATTAGGCTCACGCTCCAGTCTCAAGATGCGCAAAAAGAACCGCAGTGTTAGCGATTCCGAAGCAATGCCGTTGAATAATGGACGAGGACAAGAGCATGTTTTGTGCAATGGTGGTGGTGTAACCCGACATGTAAGTTACCCTTCCCTCTACCACCCTCCCAATATGCAATACTGATATCGTTTTACAAGCAGGGAAGTCTACGCAACGACCTGCTTCAATCTTCCATGCGAATTCAGAACAACACTCAGACTGACCCGCCTAATAACCGATCGCCACGTGGACTTAGCCCACCAAACTCAATGCGGCTGAGGAGCAACACCCAATCCAGTTCTAACACGATGCGCCCCAACTCTTTGACAGCTTCGCAGGTTAAATTAGAAAATGAGGCCAACATACGTCTGAGTCATAAATCAATCAACGAAACTCACGATGTTGAGAAATCACTCCCAGTTATCCGAATGGAAGAATGCGCGGAAGGAGTACGGGTGGCTGCACCACTTCCCCGTATCAATAAGTTAAAGCAAGTTCTTAACTTCCTGGAACCTAAGGGTTGCATGAAAGAACGCAATGATCATGCGTTGTATATCTTTGCGCCTAACAATCGCTTCCGGCAACTGTGCTCGTGGTTTGTGACCCAAAAATGGTTCGACAATGTGGTACTCCTGTTCATCGCGTTGAATTGCATTACACTGGCAATGGAAAGACCAAACATACCGCCCGACAGCGCCGAACGCCTCTTCCTGTCCACTAGCAATTATGTTTTTACTGTGGTATTCACTTTGGAGATGTTTGTCAAGGTGGGTTTGTTCATACAATAGAATCAAACATCCAGGGTCATCAATTATGTTGCAGGTCGTTGCCTGTGGGATGTGTTACGGTACGGATGCGTATTTCACTTCCGGTTGGAACATTATGGATGGTTCATTAGTTATAATATCGATTGTCGACTTGCTAATGAGTCTTATTAGCGAGTCAAGTCCTAAAATATTTGGAATTTTAAGGGTACGTTAATTAATCATTTTCACACACCACATTACACAGGGTGTTTGGTTGTTGGTGGTTTGCAGGTATTTAGATTGTTAAGATCGTTGCGTCCATTACGAGTCATCAACCGTGCACCGGGCTTGAAGCTCGTCGTTCAAACCTTGCTTTCGTCGTTGCGTCCGATCGGCAACATCGTCCTGATTTGTTGCACGTTTTTCATTATTTTTGGAATCCTAGGCGTGCAGGTACTGGCTCGTGGTGCGTTGATGTAGAAAATTGCATTCAGAATTTTTGCTCTTTCAGCTCTTCAAAGGCTCGTTCTATTCGTGCAAGGGCCCTACTGCTCGCGGCGTTCGCAACAGGACCGAGTGCGAATCACGCGGTAATGAATGGGTCAACCAAAAGTACAATTTTGACGATTTGGGAAAAGCACTGATGTCTTTGTTCGTGCTGAGCTCGCGCGACGGCTGGGTGAACATAATGTATTCGGGTCTAGACGCCGTCGGCGTCGATCAACAGGTAGGATAAATCGATTCCAGCCTGCTTGCAACAGCGACAAGGGATTTTCCAACGCCTCGCTTATTTTCCTCTCTTTTCCCCATCGCGTAAAAATGAAAACTTTTAATAAGTTTTCATTTGCAACTGTAATTGAAATCAATGTTTCAGCCGCAAATCAATTACTCCGAATGGCGACTGCTGTACTTCATATCGTTCATTTTGCTTGTGGGCTTTTTCGTCCTGAACATGTTCGTCGGCGTCGTCGTGGAGAACTTCCATCGCTGTCGCGAGGAGCAAGAAAAAGAGGAGCGAGTTCGGCGCGCTGCCAAACGCGCAATTCAAATGGAGAAACGACGTCGAAGTAATTGAATTATTTAAGAACTCCAATAACAAGCGACAATTATAAATTAAAATTCTGTTTTTCGTGTGTCCCCTCACAGAAATGAACGAACCGCCATATTATATCAACTATTCCCCAAAAAGACGCTTCATCCACAACGTGGTGACATCCAAATACTTCGACTTGGCAATCGCAGCCGTCATCGGTTTGAACGTCGTCACAATGGCGACGGAAAGTTACATGATGCCCGAGATTCTGAGTTACATACTAAAAATATTCAATTACTTCTTTACGGCTGTTTTTATTCTGGAAAGCGCAATGAAACTAATCGCATTGGGCTTCGTACTATATTTGAAGGACAAATGGAACCAACTCGACGTTGTTATTGTTATTCTTTCAGTAGTTGGCATTATCCTGGAAGAGTTAAAGAGTAATATTATACCGATCAATCCCACCGTGCTGCGTGTAATGCGAGTCATGCGAATTGCTCGCGTACTTAAACTATTAAAGATGGCAAAGGGCATTCGAGCACTACTTGATACCGTAATGCAGGCTTTACCACAAGTTGGCAACCTAGGTCTGCTCTTTTTCCTCTTGTTTTTTATCTTTGCTGCGCTGGGCGTGGAGCTGTTCGGTAAATTGAAGTGCGATGACGAAAATCCATGCCAAGGTAATTATTGTTGATCAATGTTTAGCGGAAATTGGCATGAAATTGTTTTAGGCCTGGGCGAACACGCTGACTTTTCCAATTTCGGGATGGCTTTCTTGACGTTGTTCCGTGTCGCCACTGGCGATAACTGGAACGGCATCATGAAAGACACCCTGAGAGAAGCAAAAGAATGCGAGAGTGACGCTGACTGCGTCAAGAACTGCTGCGTCTCGCCAGTGATCGCCCCGATTTTCTTCGTCATTTTCGTCTTGATGGCCCAATTCGTACTGGTGAACGTAGTCGTAGCCGTGCTCATGAAGCACCTTGAAGAATCTCACAAACACCTCGAAGACGAACAAGACATGGACAATCAATTGGAGCGCGAATTTCAAGAAAAGCAAGAAATGGAAGAACGCCGCGAGTTATGTTTGGCGTTGCAGTTAGATTCGGAAATGTTACAGCCCAACTACAAACCGCTAACCAAGGTGTTGTCCTTGCCGTCGAATTTTATCTACAATCCTCCAGGCGCAGCGACTTCAATCAGCAGTAGCAATCACAATGCAAACGACAAGCGTCTACCTGCACGTCGCCAAACTGTTCATTCGCAACAGCCGATCATGCTTTCCACCTTCGATGACTTTAAAAACATCGACGATTCACAGTCGGAGATCTACAGCAAGAACAATGAAAACAAAAACCTACTAGGATTAGAACTGAAGGTAACCTGCAGCGACAGTTTGTTGAAGCGTAGCAATCAGCGCTTGAACGAAAACCTACTGCCGTTGCCGAAAACTGAACATGACGGTGGTAATTTCCGAAGACTCTACGGAAGTACCAAACACCTATTCATGAAACCTCAATCTTCGCCTCCAAAAGACGTCACCGAAGAGACGCCGTTCCTTCAACCAGAACCACAGCTTAAACTCCCCAAACACGACTCGCAGGAAAGCGTCCAACGGATCATCACCGAACGACGGAAAATGGATGAAAGCCTCAAAGACGTCAACGAATACGACATCTTTGACATCAGCAACGGAAGCGAGGAACACCTAGTCGACAATGAACCCACCGATTGCATCGGCAACACGAATTCTAGGTAAAAGTATCGAAGCAAGATACAATAAGCAATAATCGACCAAACGAGTATTTATCCTTTGTCTACTTTACATTTTTCCACCGTTTCAATTTCAGTATTTCGACTGCGGAAACAATTAAATAAGAAAAGCACTTATTAGGGATTTGACTAACTTGTAGAGACTTGATAACTTTAGATGAGAGACATGTCTTTAAAATTAAACTATTAACGATCAAACAAACAAGGAAGTTGACAAACGAATGAATAAATTTCGACAATCTTAAACTAGCCTTCTCATTAGAGGTATGATATAATTTTAGTCACTCCGTACATTGTCGTTTTCATGGCCTACAATTAGAACAGGGTACTACTTTCATCTTTGTAAGTTTAAAACGAGAAACAATAAAAATGACCGAATATAATGATACCAACACGTAGCCGTAGTAATAAAGTACACTGAAACTGAAAACTGGAATTGTATTACAACCACACGATATACATTTTCGGGGCAGTCTGTGATATTTTAGTCCCTTAAAATGTTAACGGAATTACTCAAGGGAAACGAGTAGGGAGCAGTTGAGCGGCGCGGAAATTGATAAAATAAACTACTGAAAGAATTTATTTTTAACGTTGAGCAAATCTTGAATATTGTTGTTTTAGATAAATATATATACAACATATACATGTACCTAAGATGGCTAAAATGGTAGTTAAATTGAGTTGAATATTTATCGAGCAGGGAATACCTGTATCAGGTTCTAGAATAGGTAACTCCAAGGCGCTCTTCACGAATCATGTCTATATTCATATTCTAAGATGATAAACTGTGTCAATTCGATGTTTTGTTATCTTTTGACTCTATACTATAGCTATCCATGTGAGTAATCTATCAAATGCGGCGCGTTTGATAATCTCGAACGTGAAGATTCTCCCCGTGCCTTTCCTCGTCTTTTCAACAAAATGAAACTTTTTGAGAATAACGAATACTCAGCAAACGAAACTGACAAACATCTCACAAAAGATATTCAATGAAAACAGAAACCCTCAAGTGTTGTTTGTTCTCTAATAGTTTTCGTGTTTAAATCATTGTGATCATAATGAGTAATCAATATTAAAGATTAAAGCTAATGCAAGTACAGATAGTTTTAAATGTAATATCACAGCAACATGGCGATATTTATTAAGAAATGATGTTAAGTATTGTAATAGACTATTGAAATAAACCAAAATACAATGAAACAAAGATTGAACGAGACACAATCGAAGCAGCGTAAGTAAAATCGTAAACGTAATTAATTGTAGACCATTCTACATCTTGTACTGTTAACTGAAGAGAAATCGGACATAATAAATAATCAGGTGTGTATTCATTAAAATTAATTGCTAGATATTAAATTTTAGTCGTTGATAATTGTGGTAAATCAGTAACAATAAACTAAATGGTACACATTGGCAGTTGATTTTCCGTTCAATCAGTTGAGTTGGCTAAAAGCTGTAATGGTTCAGTTCAACATGAGGTTACATATTGATAATTGTATAGAATATGAACGTACGTTTGTTGAATTATTGATTCTCTCAATGCAGTAAGAGCGAATAAATGTTTTCTTCTAGTTTTCTAAATAAATTTGTTTCTGTTGAAAAACATTTCGAAAAGTCACAATACACGATCCGTACTTTTTAATTTCCCACTTTCTAAAACAAAATCAGGTAAGTAAGTCCTGCAGCAATTTTTATATCTAATGTTTATATATTATACACATTTTAGTAAAATTAGAGTAAATCCTATTTTGTATTTTGTGCAATGTTGTTTGGGTTGCCTAACCAAATTTGACCTACGCTTTTAAACAAAAATGTATTATTAATATGTATTAAAATAAATGATAAAAAATTAATATTGCATTTAAAATACCTATAGTACCTTGTTTATTGTTTTATTTATAATTTGTATATCTATTTTTAGTGCATTCAATGTTGCCTATAATACAATCACAACCTTTCAGTCGAACCAGTCGAATCTCGACTTAACCCATCTAACCTCTTGTCCTCGTAAAAAATATTGAATATCAAGGTATATTAACTGGTGATAACATTCTAAATGGGAATCCTATCCGAAAAACAAGGCGGAGGCCCTCATGGCCTGGGTGATCCTAGTGATCGTTCACTTCGTAAAGTGGAAATCGAAGTGATGATCCCTAAGAAAATGCGTGATATCGCTAAAGCAGAGAAATGCCCTGAAGAAGTTCTGCAATTCTCTCAGTGCTGCAAAGAAAACTCTCTGCTTATGGTATTTTCCTGCCGCCAAGAAAACTCAGCACTCAAGGATTGTCTATCAAGATGGTATCAAGATGAAGCATTTAAGAAAAGATGCACAAATGAATATCTAGCTGAAAGAAGTGAATACAGACGAACTGGCATTACAAAAAACCAAAAGGGTAGATTGCCAGTGTCAATGTAAAATTTTAATTACCAAAGTCGTTATATTAACAGTTATAGAGAACACAAACAAAATAAAAAAAAAGTGAATTTGTTAAAAACATAGTGAATTACTTAATTTCAACTTTATTTTGCATTCTATGTAAGACATGCTCCTGAATTTCAAAATTTTGTATACAGTTTGGATTGTCTAGGTCTATAACATTTAATATTTTATTTTGTGACCAACATATTTGTGAAATTAGTACTTCTTTTCCTGCTGCTTCAGCCAATCTCATTGTTCCCAAAATTTGAGAAATCGTCATTGATCTCCTAACCTTAAACTTGTCTATATTTTGTAGCATGCCTTGAGCAACATCAATTATCACCACATACGAGGAATGGCATACTTCTGGACTTTCTTTGTATAACACTAAAATTAGTCCTTTGATAAGAACTGGCATTTTCAATAAAAGTATTTTTTATATTTTGTTTGAAATACTTACAATAATCACCTCCAAACTTTAACCCTGCTTTAATGATCCAATTCTTGCTTCTATAATAATGATAAACAATAAAATTTTGTAGAAGAAAATTATTAATATGATTAAAAGCTTGCCATGCTTGGTTTGTGTCTAGTAACGAGTGATTTGCATCAGTTAATTGTATGCAATTTAACTTCATTAAAAATAAACACTCTTCAGGCAACAGAAATAAATGTTCAGTCATATGAAGCTCTTTACAGTCATCATTTTCTTCTCCATCAGAAATATTATCTTCCATTATTGGTATTTCATTTGATTTGTTTTTTAATACAGTTGTACCAAAAAATCCATTATTGTGAAGATTTATAATGGCAATTTTATCATTTGTATATACATGGCTACCATTAAAATAAATTGGAAACTTAAATCGACCAGCGGTTGGTGATTGGAACAATGGTAATGGAAAAAATTTGTTATTTTCCATTGATACTTTTCAGCACAGAACAAATACCACATATACCATCACCATGCTTAAACCACTCCACAACCACTCTTATGTGCGGCCTTGGAATGGAATAGTTGTCGCCCAAGAGAGGAGCTGGTACGCACGACGCGCATGCGTACGATTACAATTTTTTAACTTTTTGCACCGAATTCGAATCGACGACGTCCAATTACCTTTAGAAACTTATATTGGACATGTGTTGTATTTTTTATAAGTACAAATAAAAAAAAGTGGAGACGAAAATTTAAAGTTTTGACGCTATAGCGGATAGCCAATCGGCATGTATGTCCTTTTATGCTCATAACTTCTAAACCGTGAAATATTTTTGTGTTTTCTCAACAGATTTGGATAGATGGTGAAAATTTACACCAGAAATAGAATACTGGATATCTTGGTATGCATTTTTAATGTGTTAATATTTAAGTCGACCAAGGTTGCACAAATTTTTCGTGTTCAATATGAGTTTTTGTTCATATCTTCTAAACGGCTAGAATTTTTTAAATTTTTGCA
>JARJDS010038483.1:0-25515 GCA_030264155.1 Atheta pasadenae | reverse complement strand
CCCATGGAGCTGGAGCTTGTTCTACTAGGTTGACCATGACATCTTCTCCTTCAGAAACAGCAATGGGTGCAGCTACAAAAAATTATGCTGTAACTTGATGCCTTACACAATAATTAAATTCTTTTACATACAAAGATTCCTATTAGGTATTGCATAACATTAATACATTGCAGCTATTGACTTCGATTAATTGATCAGCACTAAAGTGATGGCTCCTCACCAGATAGTTGCTGACAACCATTTTATTAAGAATGTCAAACAATTTCACATTGATATAGGCTGTTAGCCAAGCTTTGAAGTGTTAGAATGTATAAATGAGAACATATCTATAGTAATGGAATTAGATAGTAACCAATTAATACTTACATGCAATTTATTCCAGTAATTTTGGCTTAAATTAAGTAGGAATCTCGGAATTTGAGGTACAATATTTAAGCATGGTAAATGCAACGTAAAACACAAAGTAACACAGAGAACACAAGACGCTCGAGACGTTAAAAGCACAGATCAAATAAAAAGTTAAAAGGTTAAAAGCACGCTACCCCTGTGCAGGCTACTAAATGTAACTGAAAGCACGTGCTAAAGCACAGTGTTAAAGCGCGTTTTAGTAAATTCTTATCCCCACGCGTTTTGTTTTATTTTTTGGCGTGTAGTTCGAACATTTGTAGCATGTGGCGTCACGAGCGCTTTTAGAACCACATTTAATTGCGTTTAATCGGGTTTAATCACATTTAATACAGCAGTTGCCGATCTATATTACTTACTAATCTTAGATTAGTAGATAGATTACTGAGTAATCTATGGTCGCAAGCTGGTCGCAAGTCTGATCGCAAGTTGTTGCAAATCTGGTTGCAAACGAGCTCTGGTCGCAAGCATTTTCAAAATTCGGCTAAAATCGGTAACATTCGAAATGTATTTAAAGTCGTAGACCATCGTACACGATCGTCAATGATCGTAAAGACAACAAAATTACGTTATTTTAAAAGAAAAAAAAATTGATATTGGTAAGAATGTTTAAGTTCCGCCATATAATAAAGTATTTTATTTAAAATAAATTTTTTAAAGAATAGTTATTTTTAGTAACAAAAATAACTTATACTGTTTTTAATTTGAACACTCGAATAATATCGAATCATGTCAAAATGGCCGCGCATGCGTGACAAATCAAATTACAGGAAACATAACGGTCAAATTCACTACTTGCTCCATCGCGCCGACATCGCAGTATTGTGCTCGTTTTCTTTGTGTGCTATTGAAATTTGAGGAAAATCTCCTCAGCGCTAAAACGTTTAGAACTCATGAATTTAGAACGTGAAGAGTTAGTTGAAAGCATGAACAAAAATATTTATTATTCCGATAAATACTACGATGAGGAGTATGAATATAGGTAAGTCATAGATTAAAAAAAAAACGGTCCCCTATAATAACCGCAAAATCTAAATAATATTAATGAGATATTATCTTTTTTCAACAGGCATGTGGTACTTCCACGCGAATTGGTCAAATTGATTCCAAAGACTCATCTAATGTCAGAAACAGAATGGAGAGGCATTGGAGTTCAGCAGAGCCGAGGATGGATTCATTACATGACTCATTCACCAGAACCACATATTTTGCTCTTCAAACGCAAAATCACATCTCCACCAAATGAGTAGATCAGCATTTTATGCTAAAATGTTGTATATATATTTTTAATCAAAATTACTGCACTCCATCAGATTTAAATGGAATCACTCTTCTTATATTCATATACATAAGTATTGTTACTGTAATTGCAATGTTTAACGATTTTATTCAGTCACTAATGTAATTTTATGATGGTGTATTACCAGTGTATTACTGAAGTAAACATTTTTAATTTATATTTTTGACGGCACAAGTAAGTGTTTGTCTTATTTTAACTTGAATCAACATGATAGCTGGCTTTCAAAATGATCTGCAGTCTTTTAAATTAAGGACATTTTACAGTAAATGCAGCTGCATTGTGTTTCATTGCATAAGGAATGTTACTGAGTTGCTTGTTTAGTTATTAAGTAAGTTAATGATTAATGTAGATTTAACATATAATGATGTGGCTGTTCTAGTATATTAAATAAATAAAGTTTTTAACAGTTTGTTTATATGTGTTTCTTTAATATCTTGTTAATTGTATCATTGAGGAGTACACCACACATAATTTACCAGAAGCAAAAGATCAACTCAGTAGTTATTTTTTTCTTGTTGTAACCTTCATTTGTTTTGTGGTTTTGGGTGCGAAAATATCAAGTGGCGGAGAATCCTATATCATAAAACAATTTATAAAGGTATGTATCGGCATATTTTAAATTATTGAACTATGTGTGTAGACTATGAAATTGTGTACATTAGTTATAAACACAGTGTAGCATGGTGTAGCAATAAGCACATGTATTTTGGCGGCGAAACTTACGTTCAATCGCGTATGTCGACTTTTGAGGTTAAGGTAACATTTCAAACGCGTAGACAGTGGAATACAGTCAGTGTGTTATATTGTGTCGCGAACTCACAAATCAACTCTTTGGAATTTATGTTTTGTTCATAATTTAACTCAATGTGGATAAATCTTTTAGTATAATAACGAAGTATTCTATGTTATAATTTATAGCAATTGATGTTAAATCATCTAACTCGGGAAAATATTTGTTTTAGTTTTGAATCAGTTTTGAAAATAGCAGAAATAATTTGACATTTAAAAGGCTTTTTGCTGTAAAAATTCGTAAAAATTGATATATAAAATGATAAAACACATATATGCGTCATAGATTAATTAAAAGCAATCATAACGTTTTAATTAAGCTGGAAATAATAATTTTGGTGTAAAGGGAGCTCCTAAATCGCCATTAGAAGACTCCGGGAATATCTCTTGTTCAACATTACGCTTAATCGACGCGAATTGAATTAATATCACCACGTATGTAGAGGCCGCCGATACGATCTGGAATATATGCAATATTAACGTCTAAATATTGAATATTTGTATTTATGCTCACCGAAATGATGACTGGCCAATCGATATCGAATAAGCCGGACGCGCTGAACTGCGGAATCGCATTTGAAAGTTGTATCGTCGTCAACTGGATGCATCCGGCCCATTTTCCGATTTGATTATTAATCGATAATTCGTTCCATAGCTTGTGAATATTAAGAACGGTTTCTTTCAACTAAAACACACATAACCTGACTTTTAAGTATAACATTCAAAAGATAAAAAGTACATCTTGTCTCATATAACAATAAAATGAAGATACCTGCTTTTCAAGATATGTCCACGAATAAATAGAAATCATTTGTCTAGTAAAAATTACTCCAATCTGTATACAAAACCCACAAATTTCAATTAATTCTGAGTAAGTAAAGGATAGCAAATTCAATTCGACGATCGAATTACATAAATCGTACATTGTTAACGTCACAACCGTAAAATCCAAAATAACTAACGACATGAACGGTGTACCAAAAACGGAATTAACTGATTTAGCACATTGGCAAATCTTCAAATGAACTTCGGTTAAATCTAAGAACTTCTCAAAATATGCTGATCTATCATTAACTTCACCCACAACTGTATGCAACCCAAGTTGCGTTTTTCGACGTTTGACATCACTACAACCACCTTCATCTACAGTAGGTGTTACAGTCCTTACTTTATCAGTATCAAGTTGTCTTACTTTTAAGAAGTCAAGTCCTTCGAACATAATTTGATGTAAATGTTCACATTGTAACGCCAATTCGTTAAGAATTTTGTAAGCAAACATCATTTCACAATAGTGCATAATACCTCCACAAAGAAAAGCTGCTTTTAGAGACCAATGCATATCGGCACACCATCGAATAAATATATTAGCGGTAACAAAACTGAAGAACGTCAACCATATTTTCATTGTGCTTCTCGTATATTTCGGAGCCAGGCTGAGGCGCTTATTGATTTCGTTCACGTCTAGGATTACGCGCTTGAAGAGCCGTCGCGTAAGAAAATAATAAGGAAATCTGCTCAGCGTTGCGAGCAAATTGATGCCGAACACGATCCAGATGCCCATCGACACGATCACCACTTCCTCATGCTTCAACTCGAGCTCACTAAACTTGTAACTCTGCTCTGCCAAGTAAAGATAACCAACGAGGAAGGGAATCATTAAAATCCAACGCAATCCAACCAAATATTTAGAATTTGAAAATGTGAATTGGGAAACACCCAATAGGTTTCCCAAAAATAAAATTGAACCGAAACTTTTGATGTAACACATCGTACAATGACGGGAAAGCGTAATATTCAAATGTTTGTAATTCAAGTTTTGACTAGAAATTAATTTCTTTACTTACTTTCGACTAAACAAATTATACAAATGAGTGTTTTGTTTTATTTCACACGTGCGTGTTTAAGTGAAATATTTAGATTAGAATGGAAACTTAATTATATTAATAAGGAATTGTAGTTAGAGTGGTTATAGTGGTTGTGTTGGTGTTGGTGGATGTACTTGTACTAGCAAGTTCGAATTGCATTATAATAACCACGTATGTAGCTGCAGATGAGATGATCTAGAAAATTAAATTGCGATTAATAATTAAACACTTATTGATTGTGTGAATACTTATTGTTTGTTGGCATTAGTGACTACTGAATAATGAAAACAACAACATGTTGTGATCCTGAATGCGATTAGGAAAACACAAGATACTCACGTAAATTATTAATGGCCAATCAATAGTAATGATGCCAAATGATGAAAAATTCGGCATACCATTAAATAGTTGGACGATCAGTAATTGTAAATAGTTGGATTTTTCATCGATTTCGTTGTGTTTTGCCAGGGTATTCCACATTTTATGTAAACACGTTATTGTTGCTTTTAACTGTTGAACAAATTATTAATAGAAAATTATTCTTATCTACTAAATTTTTAATATTTCCTATATTACTGCGAAACAAACTCGTTGTGAGGTCACAATTGCCATGGCAACGAAACAGTTACTACTAACGCGGTTCCGTTGAAGTTCTTGATCTGAGAATTTGTTAATTATGCTTCTAATTATTGAGTTTTGTTGTTTATTTATTTGCCTGTGGTTAGTGTTAGTTAGTGTTAATTTTGTTAGTTTTGTAGAAACGAATTCCTAGTTTTTAATTCTCTCAATGGTTGATGGCATCTTTTGTTAATTAATATTTGTATATGTTTGTAAGAAATATGGTGCATTTCTATCAAAAATAGTGTTGCAGTTGCCACGATACTTCAGATGTTTTTAAAGTTACCTAGTAACTAAGTTGTATGATGATAAATAATTATCAAATTAATTAAAATGTTATTGTTCGGATTTCTTGCTTATTCATAAATAAATTTTATGATGGTACAGAGAGGGCAAATGTGCACAGAAGTTATGTTTGATACACTTTGTCGTTTATCTTAATTAATCTATGTTTTATCTTTAACTTGACGATACAAATAAAAAAATATTTCTGAAATTGGTAATTAAATTATAAAAAGTCTTGCATCGTCCGGGAATCGAACCCGGGCCGCCCGCGTGGCAGGCGAGCATTCTTCCACTGAACCAACGATGCCTGATGATGACCACAAAAATATGGCATAAAACTTCAAGAATGTTTACAATTTAAATAAATTTATTATTTTTGATGAAAATACCTACTTAGGAGGCTAAACTTTAAGGGATGTTTAATTTAATTAATTAATGAACCAATAACCGTAATTAGTAATGCCATTTAAGTACGGCATCTCTTTGCAAATGTTTTACAAAGATACAGTAATTAAAAATGTTAACAATAACGGAATAAAAACCATAATAACTTTTAAGTATATCTATTACTCAGGCCATTTAAAAAGTTGGTAGTGTAGAGATAATTATAATCGAAAATTTTTACCTAACAACGAATGGATTTACAATTTCTCTACTTTCTAATGAATTAAAAACACATTTTGGTAAAAGTACAAATGTTAAAAAGTTCTTGCATCGTCCGGGAATCGAACCCGGGCCGCCCGCGTGGCAGGCGAGCATTCTTCCACTGAACCAACGATGCTTGATGGCAACGTTAACAAAAACAACAATATAAACTCATAATTCGTAAAAAATGTAAAAAAATCGTAATATTAAACAATTATAGGATGCAGTAAATTCAAAGTAAATATGTAATAACACCAATAATACTTACTGTCTTCTTGAGTTTAGTCCAATAATAAATACAAAAACATTGTTTCGTTAAAATCAAAGCATCGTGCAGCGCATTGTTAAATGCTCTCAACATAATGCTCAAATCCACGCTACCAATGCTTAAAAGCTGTCTAATGTCCTGACAAAACGTGACAGTCGTACAGGTCAACATCGTAAAATCACTCAACACTCCCACCAGGGCAGCTACCCCGAAAACGGTGTTGATTTCACGAGCAATCTGCCCGATTGCCAGGTGCGCCTCGGCCATTTCGTACGCGTTATCAAAAAACGAATCTTTTTCGTTTTCACGTAATTTCTTCATATCCAATAACTCGTTCCATATTTTACCTTTAGGCTGGACTTTATCCAACGCCAAAAAGCTGATTCTTTTTTGTAACTGCTCGTTAATACTCCTGCATTGCTTCGATAACTCGTTTAACATTTTATACATTATTGCAATTTCAACATAAGTAACAAAATAAAACAATTGATGGACCGATTTAATCCAAAATGAATATGGCGTAAAGATATTCACGTAGATGTCAAGGACAATTGCTATGCTAAATATGGCAAGGATGCGTAATATTTCCATCAAGTAATTGCTTTCCGTTAGTTTTAAAAATTCGTTTAGTTTGTGAATTTTGTGAAATACTGACTTGAATTTTTCGCGACGAATGTAGAAGTAGACCAATTTGACAGCCAGTGTTACCGCATGCTGCGTCAGCAGGAGTTGGATGGCGGTGTACGACATGTCGCTACTTTTGTTGGGATCCGCAACTTGGTACGCTTCCAAATCGGAAAATGCACGAAACGACACATAGGCGTAGAAAGCGAGGAACGGCATGCAGTACAAAAAATCCAAGTAGTCGTTGCCATGGCTGCTGAGGTCGAAAACAGAAATGCCAAAAACTTTACCAAACCAGACGAAATACTGCGAACTTTTCAAGTATTTGCTTGTCATTTTATATGTACGTTCAATTCTTCACCAAATACTTGAAACACTTGAAGCTATTTCGAGTATAATACTGAAAGTCTTCAAACTTTCATCAAACAAACCGATCTGCAGCTACTAGCTAAGCTGCTTTCTTCTTTATCCGGCTTTCTTCCACAGCAGGGTGAAACGTTTGTTTGTATTGTACTTACAATTTACAAACGACTAGAGCAGTAAACAAGTTGACTAGTTGTTTATGTCTTGTATTTACTGATATTCTGATAGTCGTTTTTAATTACTTAGTTTAATTAGTGTTTGTTTGTATTTTAGGTGTTTTGATCATGGATTTAAGTTTATGCATGGATGTGGATATCGATTGTGGCGACAATTTCAATGGGGAGGACGGTCCGTTAGGAGAGTTTTTAGCTCACAAGTTGAAGAGCATTCAGGATGCGAATCAACAGCTACGCACTACAATCGAGGAGGTAAAGTGCTCCATTGTGAACGCGGAGGCGGTGAAGGGCGGCGCGCATAGTTTAATTGCGGGCTCTATACGTAAAAGATACCACAATGGAAAGTGGTGCTTCATTGTAGATGTTTCGTCTTCAGATTCTAACATGTAAGTACTTTTCTTGAGACTAAAAGAACAGGTAACAAAACTTTATGAAAGTTTTAATATAGACAACCAAACATACGTATTTCTTATGGGGACATATATGTACAATTAAATGGTGTATATTGGGTTGCATAGCGTGATGGTAAATGACAGGAATTATAAATGAAATACATAACAACAGTGCAACTTATAACAATTTTATTTGGTTGTATTTAATCTCGATATTGAGTTTTAAAAAGTTTGATAGTATCACTTAAGATCTACGTTAACATAATAATTAGGATTGTACTCACTCTAAGTATCACAATTTCTTGCAAACACAAAACCTATCGCCTATTACTCGTTTTATTTATAGGAATTCACGGATTATTAATGGAATCCAAATCCAAAGCGATTCCGTTGATGAGCAAGTATCGTTTCATTTAAAATCCTTTAATTGAATAGTTCCAACTTGGAACAAATTATTACGTTTGATTCTGTTTTGTATTGATTTTTTGTATGTTTTGTAATGTTATTATATAACTTTTATAATTCACAATTTAAAACGTTAAATTGTATTTTATTGCGTTTTATTACTTCGTATTGGGGGGGAGGGGGGTTGAAAGCTTGCTATGCAACGACCAGCCTACTACTTTTCGAATGTTTCCCGTTCAATATTCATTTTCATATGCGTTCTTGAAAAATACAAGGGAAAAGGAGTCATCGTAACTTCTTCATTGTGATCGCAGCGAGCAGGTCGGAGGGATCCTTGTCGGGTTGTGCGACGTCCAAATATCCTTGTAGTGAATAATTGAACAGCTCAAAGTCATACCTGTTTAGTAAACCGGGACAAATTCAACGAATTTAATGAATTATGCATTTGCTACGTTCGCAATTGTACTTGCAAAACGAAGAAAAATGAGATGAAAGTTTTAAACGGACACAATACGTTTCTGGCGGACGGAGGTATGGAAAACTTTTACGTTTATATGTCGCTTACCTATAAATGTGATACAGTTGTAAAATTTGCGAGCGTGTCAGTTGGGAGTACTGCTGCTCGACCTTCTTCGCCGTGTAGCCGTGGCCCATGTTCTTCCATTCGGGTTTTATGATGTCTTGAAGACCCGCTTTTTGGATGAGATATTCCTGGTCTTCCTGAAACGCGCATACGACACATATAATTCATATATTTTTCGGTACAGAATTTTCTTGCCTGGTTTTTACTATTTGTGTAATATTTTTCTCGTACCTGCAATGTTTCCGTGTGTGCGACGATGTCAAAGTCAAACTGGCACGGTGTGCAGAACTTGGTGATAGGCGTCCAGTGCATGTCCATTGGCTGCTCGTTTTTGGCTTGATCCAATATGTACGCCACGAATTCGGGGAATGACGGATACCGCTGAACTTTCATTTTACTCTAGAGGCACCGACATGGGAGAAAAAACGTGCAAATTAAATTTATCAACGTTTTACGTTTCACTTATATACTGCTACTTCACGTGTACTTAAAGTGAAACCAAGTGAATATTGTATAAATTTTAGGTTATGTTTGTTGTGTTATCATATCAGCTGATACCACAGGTTTGGAGGTTATGTCAGTTTAGGAGACAACTTGTATCTTACGTTTTTCGTTTTGGTGGAACGATACTTCTGGATAATTTCGTTGCCCAATTTTCGGTGATAAGTGTGCGGCAGGGAGTATTGAATTTTGTCGTTGTAACCGGATAACAGACGCTCGAGCGGATGTCGCACGATGAGAAAGGAGATCGAAGTCTTGAACGCGCTCCGCAGTTCGGCGAGGCTGGGACGGGGGTATCTCTGCCGAGCGAGATTTAGAGGCACTTGCTTGGTTTTCTTCAAAAATTGCGGATTGTATCTGAAAGCAGAGGACACATCCGGGATGTAATATACTGGCACGCGTTGGACGCTTTCAATTTGTGTCATTTAATCGTATTTTACCCTGCTAGCAAATTAAAGTTATACATCCACGACGTGCTGGCCGCTTTGAACACGTTGCACCAGATGAGATGGTGCTGCTTGTTGATGAGGAACTCCCACGGGTTTGGCTTGTGCAGTGTATCATTGGCTTCCACGTCCAGGCCCATGTGTGTGCACATTCTGCGCAGATATCCTTTACGTTGTAGTAGGCGTTCCTCCACTGCTGTCATGTTCTTTGCAACGCGATGTGACAACACGTCCATGCGTCCATGCTATGGATTAATGAAATTTTTATTAATTTTCTTATTCTGCGACACAAATTCTAAGAGTAATGTGTATTATAACTTCAAAAATATGCGCATATTGTTACGCCAGAGTAGTATATGTTTAATTTATATTTGTAAACTCAGTTTGAAACAATGTAAAAGTTTAGTGAAAGGGTGGTTGAGTGTAATGGAAATTTATTGGCTGATATTTAAACTCAACTAAGTTTTGTTTTTGTTGCAAACTCGTGTCGTTTCTGTGAGTACGTTCTTATGATCATTCTCAAACGCTCGTTGAGAAAGTCGCACATAGTGGAAAAGTTTGGCGACTGTATAAAAACAACTATAAATCTGAAAATTTGTCATAAAGCACTTCGCGAGGGAGAGCCCAATGCGATGCGATGCGACGCAGCGAGCTTTGTAGGACCTCAGGGTGGAGGCGTCTCAATAAAAAACGTTGCAATAAATTCTCGAAGATGTTAGCGACGTTGAGAAATGGTCACTTCCAGTTTTAATCGTGCAGAATAAAGCCTTCCGGTTGTATTTGAGTTTTCTCTATTTTGTTTTGCTTTTTTATATCCTGACTGGACACAATAATAATTTACTATTTATTTTTGTTTGTTTTTGAGTTTATCAGAGAAAAAACAGTAAGACCAACGATAATTCGATTTTATTTTTTCATTGGACCCTAATTTGAACGTAGATATTTCTTTTTCTGTGGATCTTTTGTTTATTTTTTTCTTAAACTCAATAGGCGGAACTTCAAATCTTCAACTGAATAAATTACCGCTAAAATTAAAATTTCTTGATCAAATTTCTTTTAGGCATTGAATAAATAAATTAATTGACAACCCAGTTCTGTTTTAATCAAATATGTTTAATTATTTTTAGTCTCGTGGCATATAATTTTCATAGCATTCGCAAAACGTGCTATTCGGGATGTAAAAGTAATTAAAACGACCTTTTCTTTAATTAGTTACTAATAATGTTTTAGTATAACTGAAGCAACAACTAATTGGGAATACATTTAACTTTGTTTAATTTAATTTTTATCTTTGAACTAAAAGATATCTATGATTTTATGTTAAAAATCAGTGTTCAAGGTCTACAAAATCCTTTTGAAATTAAACAAAAAATCCTTTAATTTAATCATTAACTAATAAATTGTTAGTGTAAATGAATTAGTAACTAATTGTGAATACAACTGACTGTCTATAATTCTATTCTAATAATTTAAACGAAAGATATTGACGAATGTATGTTGAAAATCAGAGAAAAATTAGTAATTCCTTTTCTTCCAAATATTTAACGAAAAAGACCTTTTATTTAATTATTAATTAATGAAGCCTATGTATAGATGAAACAGTAATTAATTGGGAACATTTTGAATTTGATATCATTTAATTTTGATCACGTAAACAAAAGATATATAGAAGTTTATATTAAAATCAGAGGAACTTTATTAAAAATTTATTCAAACACTTTGAATGTTTTATGCAAAATATGTTTGGTTTAATTAGTAACTAATTAAGTTTTGGTATCGATGAAATAACAATTAATTAGCAATACAGTTAAGTTTGTTTCTCTTCATTTTCATGATTGGAACCAGAGATAATTGCGATTACGTACTAAAAAGCGCAACAAAATTAGATTAAATCGGTGTTCAATTTCATCGAACGACTTTTTTTTAAATTAATAATTAATTTATTGTTATATAGATGAAACAGTAACTAATTGGGAACATAATTAATTTTGAATCATTAAATTAAAATAATTTGAACAAAAGATATCGTTGATTTTATGATGAAAATCAGATCAATACAAATTACCTTTTGTTATTAAAATTATGCTTTTGTATAAATGAAACAGATTTGCTACCGCCTATCGGTGGGTGGGCATTTAAGATGGGTGGAAACGCAAAGTGCGTGGAAACATTGAACGGTGTAGTGGTATTTTTTATTCCAAGCGGGCATTATTATATTATATGATATTTATGATTATTTGTTAAAAATCAGTGTTCACTTTCTTAAAACCACTTTGAATTAAACCAAGTTTAATTTTGTTTGTCAATAAAATCAGTAATAAAGTTTGTAGATAAATTAAGTTACAAAGTTAAAACTTCAAAGCAACTTCTTAGGAACGTAAATCCATTTTCTAGTACCTACATATTGATTAAAGTAAATTAAACTTTAATTTTAGAATTACCCTTTGTTTCTTCACATAATCTTAGATGAAGTTTCCTGTCGTCCTGCGTTTGACGCACTGTACGTTTTACATATTGCCCTACTTATCGATTAATTCGGTCGTGGAAACCCGTGCACACAAGCATACATAATGTATACATTGTACATGTGCGTTATATGCGTTATTAAGATATGATCAATCGGAAAACACGATATACGCCGCGCGCCGTGCACGCGCCGCTTTCCCACATTTTCAATACATTTCCCTACCCATCCCCCACATCACCCAGCCCCTATTCAACAACAACTTTCACAATGCCACGGAAGCACGGCGAGATTGAAGATTGAAGCAGGCATTGTGATTATTTGGACGCCGTCCAAACATAGACACAGACACGCATTGTTCACTTCTTTGCCAGAAAACTATCCAATACTTGATATATACTAAAACTATATAGTTATATACTATTCGTTGGAAAGTAGGTATTCACAATTTAGTTTTGTTCTACTGTCCCACCACATCAGAAAAACGACAAATAGCAAAACCAGCTCGTAAAATTCGAAATCGCAAATTGAAAATCGCAAATATCTGATTGCCGAAATCTATTAACATTCGCAAAGTCCGAATGCCATAACGTAATTCGTAGTTCGTGTTCGGCTCATTGGCGCGTCTGAATATAGGAAAAGTTTTCGAAATCTAGTCGAAGCTGAAAACCGCAGAACTCGCAGTGAACTTTATAGATGGGGAAATTCGCGATTGCGGCAAGTTTGACGGTTAAAAAAGTTGACACGCTTTTGTGGCCATTTTAGATTTGGCTTGAATGAAACCTGGTATGAAATTTGGTAGTCGTAATTGAAAATGTTTAGTATTATTTCAGTTGCAAGGTTAACTGTGACGATTCTGCACTGAGTTTACATACAGCAGACGTATTTATTTATTTTGTTGCATGTGTGTGGTATGCACATCTATTTTTACTTTGTTTAATATGCAGCCACGAGCTGCGATTGCATTTTATTTTACGTTTATAATGTTTGCATACGAGTATGATATATTTTATTTTTTAAACGTGCCTACTGGTTTTAATTGCCCTCAAACTGGAGTTTACTGAACATTTTGTTTGGTTTGCAATTTAAATATTCGACTATTTTTAATAGTTGAATCAAATACGTTTTTTTTTTCGTTATTTAAATTTTTATTTTTAAATTTCGGTCAAATTATACGGTTGATATTTGTTCTGTTAGATTTAAAAACTTATTACTGTTTGTTTTAATAACAACGAGTTTAAATTTATTTTGTATTGAATTTTTCATTTGTTGATTTTTGGATAACCAGGGAAATTTAGTGAAAACATGCAAACAAATGCTCTTAAAAGTTGCTGTAGGTTTCCAAATAAAACCTACTCCAAATTAGTCTACCTATTGTGAATATGTAAGAGATTTAAGATCATGGGGTATCAGCTATTTATCTTTTAATATTTTTGCAGAATTAAAGGGTAAAATATTTAAATTTGAATATTTATATTTTGAGAATGACAAACGGAGTCAATTTTTTTGGAGACTTTATTGTATATATATCGAAAAGCGATGTACAATTCTTATATTTTTCTTTTCGTACAAAATGGCGGCGACAGAACTCGTGGTCAAAAATACAATAATAATTATTTGGGAACACCACCACGACAGAGGAGTAAAGATCGACTTGTATAAGTCTCTGAACAGAATAAAAAAACAAAAACTATATAATCTATATACAATTGGCTTTAAAAGTACGTAGGTTTTTAATTGTATATACATTATTGTGGAAATAGTGCTTCACTAAGATAAATATTCGATTTTTACCAAAAATTCGCATTTAATTGTTAATAAAATCAACTTAACTTTAAATTTAAAAGAAGTCTGACTATCAAAACGAATATTACTATGGAATTACCTGATAATGTTTAGATTGATGCAATAATTAATGGGTTTAAAATGTTATGAGTATGTTAATCCTTTTGTTATTGCCACGGAATATACGTTTAAACCCTGAAATTGTTTTTTTTCTTAAAAATCAATTTTTGATAATTATGTAGTAGTTTTGGTAGTTAGACACCAAAATAATAGATAACGAATTATCTATCGAATCAATCTATATAATCATTATGTGTTCATTAATCTTTTATTGTTTCCACCGTCACAATTAGTTAATATATTTATCAATGTAGAATTGATATTTATTAGATGACATTTTTCTACATTTTTCTACAAGAAATACTTAAGATGAGTTTTCTATTTAGAAGATTTAAAAATATGAAATAATGTGCCGTAATTGTATTTTTTGTTTAAAACTAAATCTATTTTTACGAACGTTAACTGTTCAAAGCATTATTGTAAACTACTTTAAATTAAACATTACTGACGTTCACTGTTTTTATAACTTATGATTGTGATTAATTTTTTGTATTACATGAACTAATTTTTTGAGTCAATTTAAGTTCTTTATTGCTTTAAAGATTTTAATCATTTACAGTTTTTGTAAACTGTAACTAATTTGCTTTACATTAAATAGCAAAATTATTTTTGAATGTATGAACATCCACTCAAGTCAAATTTAAACCAGTGAAAACGGATTTAATAAAACAACGCCCAAAATATAAGTATGATTGGTTCAATTCGAAAGCCATTAGATGTGCTTCATTTTTTTACAAACTTGAATAAGACCTTATCTTAAGTGTCGTGGACCAAACAACACAGACAAAAAAAACTTTAAGTTCCGCGAGACTTACAGCCTCTAAAATACCGATAACGTGTTCACTAAACATAGTTCACTAAACGAATTCTAAAATGTGACTAACTTTGTTTACAAAACGATTTAAAAAGAAAACAACAGACAAAACAAAACAAAAAAACAAAGCCTTCTTGATTGCCGTGACTCACGGCCTACTCGATAGCTATCATCCAAAAACCGCCTAGACTGTCGTGGCTCGCGACATTAAGTATTTACCAAAAGCATTTTTAGTTTTAATACTTAAAAACAAAATTGAATAAAACAATAAAAGCATAATTTTTACATCACTATATCTCCAATATTTTATCTTGTAAATCAATCTTTTTTACTTCGAATATACTATCTAATGGATTACTCAATTTAGTAAGTACATGGGAACGTAACATATGTTATTTCATTCAATTCTGATGATTTGAAGACAAATATCTATGATTTTGTTTGAAAACAACATCATTTTAATTCTATAAATCAAAAATAACAACTTATAAGCTTTGTATTCATATTCTTAACACTGGAAAACGTTCTTAGTTTAACAATTCATCTAAAAAATGAAGAAACAAAATTTTTTGTCAAATCAACAAATATTAAACTTCTGTGTGAAGTCTAATATGATTCATTTTTTTTAATTCGCTTGTATTAGTTCAGTGCATATACAAAATCAGGTCATTTCAATTACTTTCCTATCTTGGCAATTAAGCTTTTTATGAGTTTATGTTTAGTCTTTGTTAACGTAATGTAGATATTTATTAGTAGGTACTTTAGATATTGATTCAAATCACATTCAGTCATGGCTAAGTGACTTACTCTATATTTATGTTCATTTTTTTATATTATCAATTCATGAAATTTAAGTGATTTTAACAATTACTTAAAGTACATTTAGTACCTAAGTAATAACAAAACTTAAATTAATTTACTCTCGTAACTACATATTTGTACTTTTTTTCTTTGCCAATATAACCTAAGTATACTTCATTTATTTTGCGATTTATATATATTTTTTACAATTACGTTTTAACTGTAATTTAAGTTATTTGAAGTCTTTACTTCATATTTTTTATTTCGAATTGTAAAAATTACTTTAGTACCTATAACAAAGTTACTTGAAGTCACTTATGTCCATTTGAATTCACAAATAAATTGTAATGTTTTTTATACTGGGAATTTTGAGGTTATACCGTTAAAGCATATGACTTAAACGTTAGATACAAAAAAAAACTATTGCCAATAATCAACAAAATACAATTTGTGTGGAGTAAATTATGATTAATTGATTTAAAAAACATACAAACGATTACTAATCATTAAATTTTAATGATTTCGTGTACATGTCATTCAATAAAATAATGAAATGAATGTAAATTTAAGTATTGTATGTTGTTAAACCATCACTATCATTATATTAGTATGTTTGTACCGAATAAGCCTTGGGAAATTGGATAAACTTGATGCAAACGCGAAGCGAGCAACGATTGACAAACATCGATGAAATATGCATAGAAATGTAAAATTTAAAATCGTACCTCCGATCTATCGAACGTGGCTTTACCGGAGCGCACCGGTCGCATATATTGATCTGTCGTAACGAGCAGCACGAGCAGGACGGGTATCACGCAGATTGCCGTGAAGAAAATCACGCATCTTCGTATCACTTTCCACGTGGCCACTCGCTTGCGCTTTTTGTATCTCATCACTGGTGGTAGCACCTGTGCAATCCGGACATCGGTCTTCACTCACGCTGGCACGCGATCAGCGCACGCATCCACTCTCGGTCCATTCAAATCTTCAGCATCGCGTGCGCTTAACTAGATTTATCTCTATGGAATTACAATTGAGGTTATGTTTAAGTTTCACTCATCCAACTAACTAACATTATATAATACAATATTTCATACACATGTCAGCATTAACATTACCTTGTTTATCGTTCGCTTTAATTCACAATCACAATATTTCACTTACACTTTATTATTATCTTGTGGTTATGTTGTTTAGTTAATTACTTACTAAGTAATTAAATAATTAAAATATCTATTTTATAATTTAATGATAATTGCACGTGTTTGAAGCTTGTGAAGATTATAAAAGTTTTGATTTATAAGTTGTCACTTTTTATTTGTCTTTTGTTTATTTTGTTTATTTTGTTTAAGTTTTTGGATTTTACTTAATGGCTCGGACTTATTATATAAAATATAACTAGCACGTTTCTTTTTGGTTTAACAATTGTTAATGTCGAGTATAGGTATTAAGTTTGGAAGACTTGTGTTAATTGAATAGCGAATTTTTTCTTTTTTGATTATTTATAATAAGCACGTACGTTATTTACATTACGTTTTATATGGTAATTAGCACGTCAATTTGACGTCTTTTACATTTGTTCGTTAGTTATTATTGTAGTTTTGAGGACGTGAGATGAAATTCGCATCTACATCGCGGCTACATCGCGCACGGTTTTACGGTTAGGTTATGTGTGCGCTGCGGTGCAGGAGGAAAAACGTTTCCGCCGCGTTTTCCCGATACTGGCGTGGCGGCAGCGCAGCGGGAGCGTGACTGCGGCGCGTCGTCGTTCCCGTCCTGCAGCGGGTCGATCCTGCCACAGGACTGCGGAGGGCATGCGCTCGTTATATTGTGTGTTGGCGCGCTGCTGCTGCTACTGCTGCTCTGCATCTTTTTGCTAACGCAAAACGTAACTTGAGGCAAAGCCACGCACCGCGACCACTTTTCACCAATTTTCTATTTGTACAAACACTTGAGTTTTAAGGGTTAACCTAAGTATTATTTTTATATGACAAGGATTTAGTGTTTTGTTTTATAGGTTATGCTTTAGTGATTTATTGGTTAAAACATAAATTTTGTAATTAATTTTTAAATTAACTTTCAGAAATATTATTCAAAATATTGGGGTTATATGTATTTACATATTGAGGTTAGGTTGATACGAAATTTTTAAACTGGCTAAGTTAAGCTTCAAGACTGAATATATATATGTATATATATAAATTGCTTTAACCCCTCATCCTCTCATCACATTACTCTTTAGCTTGGTAAGTAAATGGAAAATGAGGGAAAACTAGACAAAAACTGGGGTAACGTTAATGATATTCAAGTCCCTTGATGTGAAACTGTGTTTGTAACGTTGTGGTTCTTTTGAGCGACACCTTCTTTAATTGGTAATTTATATATATTCCATAATATTAACATAATAAACGTTTTAGTTCCTAACATGTTTTGTTGACAAACCGCAGTAAATCCTACCTTGTTAAAATTGTATACGATCGTTAATATGTTTTGTTTACATTCACAGTACTTACAAGGACTTTGACGTGTCATTGAAATGGTCGCCGATAATTGCCCCACAGTACACGCTAACGATCTACTCCAACGATGTGAAAAAATTCGTAACACGCGCTAAAATAGCCACCGAAATACGTGTAATCGTCGCATTTGAATCGATAGCGTTCGTGCGACACAAAAACTGCGAAGCGGAAGCTGTTTTATTCTATGGCACGCCGAATATTTCGAATGCAGGCGAGGATGATAGCACCACCACGTGTAGATACGGCCTGAAGCTCGGTGTGTTTCAGCTGGCCGTGGAGGAAATGAACACTGGCGCGCTGGAAATTAAAAACATACATTTAATTAACAACCAAAGGGACGACGTGCTCGCAGCACTTGCCTGCAGCGCCCAGATAAAGCTAGCGATGACACTGCAGATGGGCGTCCTCAGAGATTACTTAGTCATTGACTGCATGTTCAGAGAGCTCATGCTGGATGGAAGCAAATTGTTTCTTCTTAACACAAATGTTAATCATTTGGATGGATGCATCTTAACCGAGGTTGAAGAGGATGGTGTTAATTTGGTTACTTTATATGTTAGGTAATACTAAAAATTATGTCTTTTTAAATATAGGTTATGTTTGTTGGTATTTAAGGTTAATTGGTACAAAATCTCTGTCCAACAAAAATATTTGAATCACTTACGTCACAAACATAAGAAAAAACTTTTTAGATCTACATAATGCTAATACCAAGTTTAACACAACTGAAACAGAAAAAACTCCAAGTAACTAATGATTGTCTTTGTTTGTGTTTTGTTTGCTTCTTCGTAGGGACCAAACACATTTCCACAACGTCCTTCATCATTTGCATGCGACCATTAAAGGCGTAACAATAATGCCTTTGAAGTGCATATGGCAGCTGCAGAAGCAAAAACGACTTCAACCCAACGCTGATGACGACAATCAGGACGAGGATGCGATTTTTTCCTCGCAGGCGTGCCTGCAATCCCAGCGACCGAGGCGGTTCGATGCGAACGTGAAGCAATTCGGGGAATGCCTACTTCGACAAATTGATAGTGTTATCGATTTTCATCGGAATGTTGTCGGAAATAAGGAAAATTCGCCGGAATGCGACGTGACCCAAGAATATCACGCTATGCGAAATTCTTTAACTCAACACGAATCCACCACTGATTTGTTATACCAACACCTAAACATTTAACTGAATACATCAATAAACTCACAATAAAGAAAACATTTATTTTATATACACATCAAGAATATAAAAAAAAATACAAATACAACATGTTATAAAGATATAAAATTATAAAATTCAATAATGTAATAATCTAATGCTAACACTACATTGTTATATGAACTAATATATATTTATTCTTGTTCATTTAAAAATTAAAAATAACAAGTGAATAATTAAACATAATTTGCTTGATTCTGTTTGCACTAACATAACTAACATAATATATTAGATTTGTTTCGGTTTTATGTATAAAAAATCGTTCAGTCTTCTGACTTATCTATCTAACAAATAAATTGTGAATCTACAATACATACAAAAAAGCCATCACCGCGCCCCCCACATTTACGTTACGTAACCCATAGCCCGATCTTTATGTACAATTGCATTTGTTTTGCAGGTACTTTGAAGCGACTGCGTTCGGCGTTCCGTTCCCATCAATTCCCAAACCGACTTGCTAGTTGTAGTTTACTCTTAACTACAAGTCCTTTTTGATCGATAAGAACGGAAACGACTCCCACTCAAACTCTCCCAGTTTTCACTCTAATATCAACCCTAACTAAATGTCATTTTACACAACTTTGACTAACTATTCGCTAATGATCTAATTACATAACTACGTCTTCCTACCGTGTTACATTTTACTGGCTTAGACATATTGCACACCAACTTTTCTTTATTGCACAATCCTATCACAAAATTCGTGTTTACTTGAGCAGCTTCAAAAAAATATTGCACGGAAATTGCACGTCGTTACTGATTTCTAACCTAATTTGGCTTTGTAGCCGTCATTACATTTCTCATGTACACAATACACAATTAATTAACTGATAAACTATTTTACTTACGTTTATTTTAATAAATTAGGTTTTATATAATTAATATTGCTGTAGAGTATTAATCTACGTTATTGCACGTCCGGCCTGTTCTCTCATCACACTTGGTGAATTATGTACACAAATTACAAATAATTTAAAACTAACCTATAAATTTTATGGAAATTATGATATTTTTTGTCTTATACTGTATGCAAACAATTTTGCACTGTATGTATAATTGGTTGCATACAGTACGGTTAAATGGTAAAATATTGTTTTCTTTTATTTTTCCGGTGCTGTCATCTATGTTTGGGCAAATGAAGTTATTTACGTTATCATATTACTGTTTCCTGTATTTGAATTATTCACATCTGTCAAACATTTAAAGCAACTTAGGTTGCCTATAGTGTACCTTTTAAAATTACACATTAAAAATCTAAAATTGCGTTTTATCTAATAAATATGGCTATTATTATGCTTTAAATCTAAGAACCCGATTTATGTTATAATCAATGCTTAGAATCTGATCCCATGCCACTATCCAATGAACTAGTGACGTTGGAAGTCTTTCTAAAACTACCAAAGAAAACCGAATGAGTTTCAATACTTTCCGCACCGGATTCGCTTTGTCCATCGCCCAAACTTTCATCCGTCTCACTTCCACCACTACACAACTCGCGTTTCTTCTTGTGATGCGATTCATTCGAGTCCGTACTCAAATAACCACTATCGTCCTGTTTCACTTTGATCACTTTCTTCCAGACCTTCTTCGGCTTAGCCACTAGGTCAACCGGACATCCCACATCATTCGTAATCGTCGCTTGAAGAATCAACTGATTATTAATACCATTTTTAAAAATCACATCTTCGGAGTGGATGAAATTATTTAAAATGCTGACGTCAGTGTACTTAACATGTCCAGTGCCTTTAAGCGTACCGTTTTTTGGAGGTAAAGGTGGCTTAGTACATTCTACCGGTCTTGGTGGCTTCGGATGTTCATAAATCGGTGTTTCAGGTTCTTTTAAATCAGGTGGTATTATATCTGGCGGTATCGATAAAGGAGATTTTCGCTGTCGTTTGGAATGACGTTCTTCTAATGTTAAAATGCGTCCTTCGTAATCTTCCTCAGATAAATCAACATGGCACTTTGGCCATGATGTTTGTTGACTGTCAAAATCACCCGTAGGTTTTTTGTTTGTTTTAGCTTCGTATATTTCGCGTAAACTGCTAAAGCTTTTTTCAAACGCTTCATTAATACCTTCTTGAGTTAATGCAGCAGCATCTTTTTTGAAAGTACCGTTTGTTCGTAACATAATCGGCTTGGGACGTTCCAATGAATCGATAAACTCGCCATCGATGCGTTTGTACAATTTCATTTTCGGTTTGCGATCTAGAGTGTCAGGTTCGAACGCGTCGGATTCCTCAGCGCGGATGTAATTGTCCGGACAATCTTCAACTTCAATAAGTAAGTGTCCTGGCTTGTTCGGTTCGTAGATAATCTTCGGCGCTCGTTCAAGCGTCGAACAATCCGAATCACTCGGCGTCGATGGCTGACTACTATAATTATAACCGTTGTTAACATATACCTCACTAACCAAGCTGTAGCCAGTGTTCTTGCGTTGAAGCAATTCCGGAAGTTTGAATATGCTACCAGCATTGTTGCCTTTCTTCAGAACAATCAATTCATAGTCATGATCATCGGCTTGCATAACGTTACTCATATTCAGCTTTGATATTGTCATATTACCGGTTTTGGTGTTAATTATCGCATTCTGCATTGTCATTTCTTCATCCATGGGTAGTGCACCGCTCAAGCTAGGACTTGGTTGTGATGAAGACACATCGACGTACTCCGGCGGTGTACTAAATCCCTTTTTAGAGCGCTGGCGTTCCAAGCTGTCCGTTTCATAGTCCGTTTTGGATGCTAATTTTAGATTGTCGATTTTATTGACAACGGGTTTAGGTGTAGTCGTTGCCTTTGATGTAGACGTGGACGAAGTGTTCGTAGAAGACGTGTGCTTTGTTTTACCCAGCATGATAGCTTCGTGTATCATATCAGGCGGCGGTAGCGGTGCTTTACCTTTGGGCGCTGCTACCACATCGTAAATGTTTTGAACTTTTTTCTGTTTTACCTTACCGGGTGCTTCGCTTTTGGGCTTAGCTTTCGGAAGCGTCGGCGGTAGTGGAGGCGGCGCTTTCGGTCGCGTTGTGCTGCGAACCGTTTTAATTGTGCTGCTGCTCTTCCGCGACCTATTCGAGCGATTGGAGGAGGCGGACTTGGTTTCGCAATCGATTGTCGGTTCCGCTGCAGGTCGTGGCGCAATTTTTCGTATGTGAGGTGTAATCAGATGGTCCGGAGACAAGGAACGCGTCGGCGAGCGGATTTTGCGACTTTTTGTTTGCAGTTGCAACGATTTGGGACCGTCGCTATGTTTGATCACTGGCACATCCTCCAACCATTTTCGTATACTTTGTTGTTTACTATCCGAAGTTAGCGAACAGTTTTCGCACGCTCCCAGGGTAGAATATTGCGGCAACTTTCCGGTCAAGGAGTTGAACTCTTGTGGTTCACAACCCGGACATCCGGTGCACGTTTTACGACGACTATTCTCACGTTTCAGGCTCACTGAGCTGCCACGGCGACTGATTACTGTCTTTGAAAACTCCGAACCAATTTCCATCAGATAACTAGGATCTTCTTCGGGGATTCCGATTAAGTTAGGTGTGAACTTTTTAGCTGTCATTTTTTGTTTAGCTATTGAAATTACTTCACGTATTTTTGTTAAAAATTCAATGGCCGCTGGTGGAGGAGCCTTTAATACAAAGAAAACAAAAAATAAGATTTTCTTCACTTGACTCCAAATATCCAAAGCAACAAAATAACTTACAATTAATAAATGTGGTTCAAAGTATGCTGGATTGAAATATAATTTTCTTCGCGCCGTGCCGATGACTTTAACCGAATCAGGACGATCTTCTCGCCCTTCGACTGTTTCCACTATAGAAACATTTTCTTCCGGAAGTCTTTCACAAGATTCTTGTAGTGATGTTTGATTAGCAGCTTGAGCTTCGTATTTATGTTGATATTGTGGATGTACCATAGCAGATGTTAATTGAATCTGTAACAAGTTAATAAATTATTAATATTTATCACATTTATAAAAACCAAACTTACATTCTTTTTACGTTCTTCGTGTTGTTGCATCGAATCCATGTTAGGTTCAGTGTCCGAACTATTAGAATCACTAAAAGTATTCTCCGGTGTTGGAAAATGACGAACTAAATTCAACAACGGATTATTTTTAACAACGCCTTCTTCTGCAAGTCCTTGGTTATCATTCCGTTCATTTGTTTTGTTATCTTCCTTTCGCCGCCTTCTTATATGCAAATACAAAAACACAGACGCCACATAAATTAACCCCAAAAGAATTGAACATATTCCTATGGCAACATATTCCGAAACAGATAATCCTGTAGTGGAAGCTTCACTGTCCGATTGTGTATCAGGAGCAAACACAACTTCACTAACATCTGCACAAAACAAACAACAAATTAGTGTTTAACCTTTCGATGTACGTTAAAAGTAAATGAATTACTGTTTAGGTATTTCATTGGTGTTCCAACGACACGAAATCCAACACATGGCGTGAATATAGTCGGAGGATCCGGTGTTGGGTCAAGGCTGTTGGCTATTTCCCTGCACATCAGATGGACGAGGACGAGACGACCTCCCATGCGGTTGCGAAGTTCCGGTTCGCCAACCCACTATTGAAAAAAATTAAATCATAAAAAAAATTGTTGACATTAATTCCTTAACTTAATTATTTAATTACGAGCAATATTTACTTGTAAAAACGTTCGTCCTTCGTCACGAAACAATCTGAATGGGACATCGGTGTCGACAGGATTGCGCAGATCTATCCATCCGCCATCGGTTAAAAACTTCGCCCCTGACACGGCACATAATGGCGTCTGAATGCCTGGGAACATAACCAAACATAACCAAAATGTAACATAAACATTAATAGAGCAATAACCAGGATATATTTGTGATATTTGCAAACATTTCTAAGTCATTGTAACATTTGCGAACAATTTAATCTCTTTCGCGGTTGCAAAACACACAAATCAGTGGCTTTATTACACGAAATCGAGTGGAATTTTTTTTATTGTAGAGTAGCAAAAAGGGAAACACATATTATGCATTTTTATGAGGTCGACGAGCAGCGGCAGCAGCAGCGGATTTAAAATTCGGCGCGTTTGAGAATGCGGGCGTGTGTCTGTCCTGTGGTCCTGCTGCCTGCGGCGCGCGCTTTGTATGCGGATATAAATTCAGTACGTAATTTCGTTCTGATTATAATGTGAATAACGTGTCAGACTCAACGTCGCTAATGTATTCCGGTTCAAAACAAAAGCAAGCAATTGCAGCCTGCTGCAGGAAATTCGATGCAATCCAGTAAAAAAGACAAGATGACACACAAATTGTGTACTGAAGGGCATAAAAAATCAAACAAATGTGTCTTGATTGTTTGTACAGTTTTCAAATGGGAAAATTATGCATTTTTATTGACCAAAAACAGAATTTTTGATCATATTTTGAGAAAAAAAACTGCAACCAGATATACATAAAAAATTTTAACTGAGTATATGCAACCCAAAAAACATTATTTTTGGTTTATTTTTTCTTATAAAACTTAAACTAAAGTTAAAAAAATAATTAATGTTCCACCAATTTTATGTAAATGCATAACAACCAAAGAAAATCAATACAGTAACAGTAAATTTTTATTCCCTAACAAAGTTGGTTCATGGTATTTGCCAGAAGGAGTAAAGCAGATGCAAAGAAAACAAAAGCAAGCGATTTTACAATTACTCATGGCACATTATCGGTCGCGTATGTTTGCACAGCGCGCGCGAGTACACAGCGCAAGAAGTAACTTAAAGGCGAAGAAGGTTAATCATCGACGCGTGCCCATTGTGGCCAGACAATGCAACTAATTGTAATACAAGAAGCGATCATTATATAAAAGCAAACGCGACTCCGACAGGAAGTTACGCTTCGTGGGAATTATGAATTGTGAAATTTATTCCGTTTTGCGCGTCGACGGGTGGCCAGAAAATTAAAAACCCTCTTCGATATTTTGTGCCGATGCATTACTATTAAAGTTTAGTCTATTTAGTTGACGTGGTTATTAACCAGGGTTGGCAAAAATCATGATTTTTTTCATTTTAAACAAAAAACATGATTTTTTTGAAATAAATCATTCTTCCTGTTTTAAACACCGTTTAAAATCAATTGAATTTTAAACATGA
>JARJDS010038479.1:0-41490 GCA_030264155.1 Atheta pasadenae | reverse complement strand
GCATGGTAGACTCGTGCGTTCGTAACATGCATGATACATGTGATTCGCGCGCGCCGTAGGTTCACACAGATTAACAGTTAAAGAGTTGAGCCAGGCCCGACTTAAGCACAATCGTTAATGTTGATGCTAACTAAAACCATCACATAACCTAAGCAGCTCACCGGGATGAATTGTGTTTGGGTATTGACAATTCGTGTCAATCCTAATTCGGCAAATTAAAGATAAATTCGGCGAACTCACGTCTCATTGTTTTTTTAACAATTAAACCTTAAATTAATGTGCAACTAATTCGCCACCGCACCAACGGAAGCGAGAGTATTCTAAGCTTGAGATTTCTCAAATGATTCCAAAGTATTTTGGGTATAAATTTTTATTGACGTTTTAATTAATGCTTTAACTATTAACAACGCACTGTATGCGGTTACTGTGCCGTAAAGATTATTATTATCGCGTTTCGCGATTGTTTGCATAATGCAGAGCGCACATACTTCTTAAGCAACAAACAATATTCACATGGTACATTTAATTCAATATTAGATTAAAACTTACGACTCTAAGGTAACTAGTAAATAATATAAACAAAAGATAATTAACTATTAAAAAAATTATTGTTGATTAAAAATTTAGATACTTTTCTTGTACTTTTTGTGTTTCTGTTGAAAGAAGTTGACCAGAAAAATAAGCAAAAGCTTAAATTGTATTCATTGCATGACTGGTCAGTTCGCGCTTTTCTCATTTGATCGATTTCGTTGATCATGCATGCCGAAAACTAGCGAGAAAATTTGCATGCCGTGAAATTACCCGACATGCAAAAAAAAACGCCACAAAATGCAAGAACCTTTCACAACCTCAAATGTTCCATGGAGTTTCACTCGTGTAAAACGCACACATGTATACAGTGTGGTTTAGTGTGCGAAATTAGCAGAATAACTGCAAAAAAAAAGCACCGAATCTATTGTCCACGTTGTGATGAGATGCGCCTGATTAACTGCGTGTGATTCCAAGTCCTCTCAATTGCAAATAAAATAATGCCGACATAATGAAGCGCGTTGATCAAGCAAGTCGAGAGGAAGAAGGAATGCGAACGTTTCGTTCGAACCGTAATTGCACTTTCTACCATAATCATCGAAACGTGTTTAATCGAAAACTCTCTAATACCGTTTCGGCGCACGGCCGCGGCCACCCGATCACCACACAAAGCGTTCAAAAATCTATTTCCTTTACGCGGCACGTCGCTATCGTCGATAATGAGATGCGACATCATGACATCTCCATTATTAAACAATAAAAATCAGCGAACTACTTACAATTTAAATACTATAGATTTGTCGTGAACAAAAACAATATAATTAACAACAAAAATTGATTTCAAAAGGGATAAACAGTATTTTTATCTCAATATTGATACAGTTTATTGCTTCCACTTGTTCTGTCCTGTTTCCAGGCCGTTAGAACCATAAACTAATCAATTATGAACAATTAAAATCTAGTCTGAGCTCGTTCGTATTTATCATCAAGTCTCTACTCGTATCTATTCCGATCTCTTTCAATCTTGGCTGGTCGATGTTGCACGCAGTATATCGAATACAATTTGCCATTTGTCATGACATGCCGCCACTGGCATATAATAGAAACTAGAGAAAACAGATACGAATGATACAAATTGAAATAGAAAACAATAGCCATTGATGGAGCGCGACGCGAAAATCAATGCGAACACAAGCACGAACATTGTACGCGATTATCAGCCTCGGACCACCAGGCCAGGCCAGGCGGGCCGCCGATTGTGTTTGTTCGTTTGCAAGACGCAAATTTCGTCATCGAATTCCGCGAATTGAAAACGCATGTGATTCATTAAGTGCACAAACAAGCGACAACGAGACGCGCAGACAACTTGTCATTACTTCTAAGCCAACGCGAAATTGGACCAGACAGCCGTAGATCGTCAACAAACCTTCAAAGGATATAATTTATCAATTAATATTCGATGTCTTCAAAATATTACAGAATTCCAGTACTTTTTAGATACTTACAAAAGTATATGTCTTCATTATGCTAAACTTGTGGTTCGGAAAGGAATTTTCAAATTTAAAAGTCCAGTTAGCCAAAATAATTCTCAGAACTAACAGGTGGTCTAACCTAGTACGAAATGATGAGTCAATGAAACATTTAACAAGAAGAACAAACCTTTTCTTCAAAAGTCTAAGGTTTACGTCTTCGTAAAATTTATTGAAACCCTCCGAAATTTAGCTACAACTTGCAAAAAATCCTGAAGAAATTATGCATTGAAGAAAGTTAAAACCTATTTAGATTTTCATCCTCAACTCTGGATTTGCAGCTTCAGTAGAAAACAGGAATAACAAAAATTGAAAGACATTTCTTAGGAATCTGTTAGTAGGAATCTTAATAATACTAACAACTAGACGATTTTCCAAGAATAAAGAAAACTATTTGATAGATTTTGAAAAACTTCCAATATGATCTAATTGGAAAGAGTAAAATAATCATGTTCTTGGTCCAAATTAAGAAACCGGTTTCCTAAATTTTCCCGCTGGTTTCCTAATTTGGCAAACTACGTGTATTATTTACAGTCTGGCATAAATATCTTTTTAGCGGCACTAATTCCTTAACAATGTGTGTGCCATCAAATGTGACACTCATTTAATCATTTCTTCCACTTTGGAATCCTCACACAGTACGCAAAACCATGAATCTGTCTCTCCTTTTTTGTACTACAAAAAGGGGTGATTGAATTGCTGAAGAAAACACATATTATCAAATCGGTCATGTAGGCTAGTAGTGTAGATGTAGACCGTTAACTCTAAAGTCTAAAGATTTTTCACAGCGTAACCACGATACGAATTCTTCCAAGCATGTCTACCCTTACCGAAAAGAAGGCGCCTATCAGAAATTGGGCAGATTTTATCACTCTCAAAACCATGATGGGCCTAAGATTTGTGGCAAATGTAGAAGAATATTTATTTATCTAGAATAAACTCTAAGCTAGTTAATATCCTCAAGAATTTCTATATGAATAATAAACAAATGCTTAATAAAAAGAAAACAATGTTCAATTTATCACATCATATTCCTATATTCCTTTACTTAATTCGATCTGGTTGAGAATTATGAACTCTCAGTTGGTTGCTAGTAGCTACAAGCTGGTGCGGCAGCTCATAAGAGTATTTACATTGTTGGCGCTCGTCGTCTCGTTGGATTAATTGATGAACTAGTTGCGGCTGCTGGTTCGGCACTCGTTCGATCGTTGGCATCGGCGTCAGCAACGTCGATGTGCTTTTCGATGCTGTTGCTCGATGCAACTCGACGAGAGAATCCGGGTTAATGCATGTGCTTTTGTGTCGCCACGCATTCAACAAACGCCAGCTACCACAACACCACGTATTCAATAAATCAATTTCAAATCTTATTTAAACCAAACAGCTAATAGAAAATTGCAATTTCATTAATGAAACACCAACAGCAAACAAACAAAATCAAAACATAAACAATTGACAATGACAGTTAGTGCATTGATCAATTTATTGTGATTTAAATTTTATTAAACTTTAAAGAATTTTCTTTATTTACATTTAATAAGTGATTTCATATTATGAGTATATTTTCCAACTTGAATTTCAAGTTGAACGATCCGACTCTGGGATTTAATCTCATTTATGGTGCGCCTCTGAGGCCTCCTCCCCCATTGCCCGGTGTTCTGCGCATCGCAGTAAGCAATGCAACGCCCAAGTCAAGTCGACTTGACTTTAGTCAACTTTACCCGCAGTAGAATACACGCAGCCTATTGAAACTTACTACCAATAAATTAAATTCCAAAAATAAATATAAATTAACACCGTCCTTATAATTATCTCTTAAACTTAATTTTGGTTAGTCATTAAAAATTATTAATTAATATACCTAATTTCTTGGTTGGATACTTTGGAAAGTTATATTTTATTATATACCTTCAATTTGTTAACTTACGTTGATTATAAATCCTTTATTGACCTTTCGATATCGAAAAGTTTTTCATGTACAAAAAACTCACTCTTGTCACACTTGTTTTATTTTCTTCTCAATAACTTGTTTGGGTGTTTCAATTTCTTGTTGATTTCGTATGCGTTCCCTTATCTTTTGCTCGGTTCGTTTTGTTTTGTTACTAACTGTCAAACTAGAGAATCAAACTCTCGCGCACCGACTACTACGACTGAACGGCACCCAGCTGCATCAAACTGAACTGAAAGTCGAACTTCGCCGGATTGCCGGCGACGAAAGAATGCGCAAGAGAGCGAGCGACGAACGTACACGTCCGTCCGGTACTGCGTGAAACAAAATAAGCGCGCGCGACGCACGGCGGCGGCAAGTCGGTCAGCACTAGCGGACGCTGTGCGGCAAACTAGGTGCAGCGTCACAGCAAGAACGCGCCTTAGCCCCCGATTCTCGAATTGAAACGGTGTAGCGCGTAAACGCCCGAAGAGCGGAGTACATTCGATGCCCGAAGAAGCGCGAGCGCGCTCGGCAACATACCAAACTCCGGCCGGCCTACAACCACGCATGCGCCAAGTACTTTACCAATAATATTCCAAATTCTCAACCCTTTCGATTCAAAATTGTTTGAAAAAGTAAAAAAATTATTAAAAATAGTAATCTCCAAACACTAAAAATTAACCCAAAGGATATATTTATAATAACAAACAGTAATAAATTAAGTCTTAAGCTATTTATAGCTCCAACGGCAAAAACTAATAAATAAAACCATTTTCTATTTTCGAAGAATGTTCGACGCGTTTGAAACGCGTTAAATCATCGCCTGTCTATTAATATACCACACGCCAGAATCGAACGTCACTTGTAAATCAAAACTTTACACACGCACATTAATATTCAAGATTACGCTGATGTAATGACTTTAGCAGTATGCAAAATCCTAGTAACTTCTGCATTACTCATGTGAGCAATATGTAAATCCCGTTTTTCCATTCAAGCATAATATTCACGTAAGCCAAACCATTTTAACATAAATAAATTAAATCTCAAAACACCAATGATGCATCTTACTAGTACACGCATTATTATTAATGCGCTTTGGTTTGTTTTAAATTAATCCTCAATGCATTATTAATGCATCGATTAAAGACCTAAGTTACGAGCGAATTAGTCCAGCGGTCGACTGGTTGTGAACGATGCGTGGATAAATCTCAGACGGAATGCGAGCGATAAGAAATACGTTAATTATTTAGTAATTAGCGAGGAATGAAGGAATGCTGCCTCATATTGTGACAAGCTGCTCCAAACTATACGCCTGCAAAATATATAAAAAGCAGGCAGAATTCAAAACAAGAAATCTCCAAAGATTTTAACAGAAAATTAATAACAAAGACAAAACTAGAAATTATTTTAACTCTTTAGGAAACTGTTTAACAGAACATCAATTCTAATTTATAAAGATTTGTCGCAAAAATACATGGTCACAACTTTTCTAAGAAATATTTTTGAAATTTTTGAATGAATGTGTACGATGATAAATGCGTCTTCTGAAATGTTGGCACTAATTTCTGAGCAACGCCCAGTGGTAAACATAGCAACATTGTATAGCATTTCATAGCGCATACATCATCGGCGCCTCACTGAAGAGCGAACGACCGATGTGGGCGTTAAATCATACCAAACTGACATTTAAAGAAATGCCTTAACCTGTAAATATAAATATGCCTACATTTAACAAATACTGTATAATATCATATATATATATATATATATATAGGCAACCCAAGTAGGGGAGAATAAACAAAAAACGGAATATTTATGTTAAAAAATAAAAATGATCACCACACTATCGACCACAACACCCGCGCGATCTAGCGCTAAAGCAAAAATGAAAATGAGAGGACCGAGTACATATTGCTGTCAAAATAGCAGGATAGTAACTTTTTGTTTTTTCGTAAATTTAGCTTCCAATTTCTTTTTTCAAAGCAATATATGTGTTGTAATAGTGTGTCCTGACCCTTTCTTTATGCAAAAAAATTTCGTTTATAAGGTGACATTTATTTGCGATGTTTGTGACTTGCCTTTACCATTTCACAGGAAATAATCACAAGTAAGATGTATTTTAAGAACATTTTATCCTACTTATGTTTGAATTAAAATACCGCTCTTTAAAACTATAATAACTAAATTGTATTAGCTTCTAAAATCTGTTTACAGCTATCTTTATTTGTAGTTAATATCATAAGGTATAATTTTATGTTATGTTGATTCATACGTTTTTGTTTAATAGAGGTTTTATTATTAATTTTGTTTTAAATATAATATATTTAATTAAATTATGCTAAGAAACTGTGATTTTTCTTATTAAATATTCTTGTATGCCATTGAGATTTTATTGCAACATTTTACCCCTATAGTGTAACAACTAGGCTCCGGTGGGGGCTAAAAGTTACACATGTTTTTTCCTCAAAAAATTAATTTGTGGCACTAAAAAATATCTGGTAACGAAAGTTGTTTTTGTATTAACATCCTTGATAATTACTTAATCAAATATAACTCAATTCCGGTAAAATAATCAACAAATGAGAAAAATACGACACTTCATACAAAAATTGTCCATTGTACATTGTAACCTCATATTCATTCCTCATATACAAAATTGACGACTCTAACGATAGCTGCATTGATGTTCAAGGATGTTTTAGTTCGAGTTAAAATTGCTTTACAGTTTTAAAGTTTCGTGAATTTTCCAAGTTTCCTAGTTCTGACCCACTTAGATTTATATTTCACAAACAAAATTGTTTCAAGTCGTGCGTTCACAGGAAGTCGCAAAACACCCGCAAAGTTTACGAGATTCTCCAGTTTTACAATTTGTGAAACACAAATTCCCAATTATTCGTGTCTAAAAATACATATTCTACCAGTACATCAAAATATCCATCATAAATTGTTTACTAGTGCTCTATTTATTAATGTAAGTAATAACCACGATGTAATAACAAACAACAACAAAAACGCACGAGATAGCAGGAAATAAAATCATAATAGATAAACAATTTTAATTTTAATTCATTCATAATTAACGATACTAGCCCGCGCTATAAAAGTTTATAAAGCGCCATTTCCCGGAACTATGTAAACACGGCCGGCGTCATGTAAAACACCCACGATGTATAAAAATTAATGAGCAAAAAGTGAAATTTAACGCGTTTTAATTAAGCCATCATGTGTGCGCCTGTGTATTTATTGTTCACCTGTTAATGCGCGCACATTTTATTTGACGTATACACCCACCTCCGCATGTTCTGCCAATAATCATGTCATTGTAATTTCTCTCCGCGAGTAGATCATGTGCATCGAACGTAAATGGTATCCGCATCAACTTGGAAATTCCGATTGATGCTTGCGAGAATATGCTATTAAATTGAATTAAATGTAACAACATAAAAAGTGAGAAATGAAACACGTAGGTACGTAAACGAATCATTCCCCATATTTGCGATAAGCGTTCGCTTCGAACAGTATTACGGAACATCATGCGGGCGGAATATATAAATGTTGGGTTCAATGTCTGCCAAAGCCTGTGCAAATAATTGTATTTGAAATTAAACGTGTAATAGTACAACCTCTATTGTTCAAAATGTCAGTCAAAGATTGTCAGCTGGTAAATTTAATTCTAAAACTAGATTTACCTTAAAAAGTTAAGCAATAATTTTATTGTGTTATCCTTCTCCTTCATCACGACCAAGTTAATAAATAAAAATCACGGTATATCATATTTGTATTTTCCTCTGGAGTGGCGTAACCCCCTTAAAGTCTTCTGTTAATGCAAATATTATATGTATTCGGCGCCACAAAACTGCGCATAACTTTAAGACATAAAGTAATTTCAGAACAGAAATGTTGTCTTATGTCTGGATCTGTATCTAGATCTAGCTTTGTGTCTAAATTGTGGCACAGATAGTGCCAAAAGCTGTCAAGTGACAAAATAACATGATGGCGCGATAGATCTCATCTAGATCGCAGACGTACGATATCGACGCCTTCTGCTCCCCCATTCCTTACAACTGATCGCATTCGCGTAAATTGTAATGTTCAAGCATCATCATGTTGATCGTGTCACCACCTCCACCATCATCTACATCACACCAATCTATATTTTCTCATATTCACACAATCTCGTTGGTTCCACACAATGCAAAACGCGTCGATCTCCGCGACCTAGATTCGCATCCTTCATGAAATTTATTCGTAGCCGCATGTCTATGAATTCTATAAAATCTATGAAGTGATGTTTAAGATGTCTATGCACTCCGATGAGGAGTAGACATCAAGATCTCGCCTAGGCGACGCGCGAGCGAGTTTGACTTTAAAGTGATGCTTGCAAATGCGATTACTCCATATTACGGCACGCCATCAGCCATCAGCCGCGGGCGATGGTTGGACATGCGCTGGGAATCTAATTAAACTTCAGGATAGCACCGGCGACGATGGAAGCACGCCACCAAAGTGCGAATAAAGCGAACGAATCCTCCTCCATCCATAACAGTTCGCGAGTTGCACGCCGCCATCGGTTGGAAGCCTCACGACCGACTCCACGAGTGTGATGAATCGATTTGTGATTAAGTGCCAAAACTTTTGCTCTCAACCAGAATTTAAATTGATTCAAAGCTCACTTTCATCATATCTAGCTAGCTCTTTGAGCATTATGTAATTTTGGAAGAATTCAACTCGCATTCAGATAATCCGAGTTTAGCTCAAACCCAAACAAAAGCACAAACGCCACAAACAGAATGCCAAACTGCCACCAGGGTGGTGAGGGTGGACAAGGATTTCATCAAAGTCTCCTTCAAAAAGTTTTCTTGCAGCATGTTGTAGTAATGAGCGCAGAAGCATATTTGCACTTTTTTGTGCTTGGTTCTTCTCTAAATCTATTTGCACCGCATTATTTCAGACTTTCATAGCCCGTCATTGTCGTCGTCGCCGTGTCATCGTGCTGTACAAACTGCGTAAATCTGTTTAATATTCATTATACACGAGGGTGGTTTGTCGGTCTGGCCGCTTTTCATTGGGTTAGCATGGTTTAGCAAGGCCAGAGGACTTACATCCTCACACCAGCACTGTGATTGGACACGTCAAGAGACCTAGTTAATATTTAAAAGCAACATGTTTTTTTTGCTACAACCTCAAAATGCACGTTTCTCCACCGTAAAAAATATTCTCGAAGAAATAAAATAAAGTAATAAAATTCATCTTTACATAATTTTACAATTTTCCTAAATAAGTCAAGAACTCATAAAATTGGCAATAAGATTTATGGAGAATAATCAACAATAAAACAGTGATAATATTTTGGCCGCTTAAAGTTAACCTAACCTCAAATTCCTAACAATACAGTTTTAACTGGACGAACGATTTTCGCTATATATTGCATAGTTCATTAGTTATTAACAATTATATGACCATTTTAGGGACATTTATAACTTTTTACTTTATATATCGTAAAAATCCTTCATACTACCAGAGCAATTCTAATATAGAATCTTTAAATTTCTTTGGATTATCTAAACTTAAATTATTATTTTTTTAAAATATTTGAACACTTCTAACACACCATAAATCTAGCAATATTAATCATATAATTTTCAAAACAACTACCAACTTATTAACAATTAAAGAGAATGTTTCATTCCTGTTAAAACATTAAAAGTCTGAAAAAGGAAATACAATTTGAAATTAAACACGGTGAATGTTCTGCAGTTGTACATATTAGTTGCAACTATGGCAAAGTTGAGCATTGCAAAATCCAATGACCATGTTCTCGCGTTTGCAAAAGAAAAGCGTCTTGTTGTGGGAGTCGTGGGAGATTGAGAGAATGTCGGCAAGGTCGTTTCGTCGCCGTCGCCTGCTAGCCACGAAGCAACAGCTTGGTTGTTGCTCGGCGAAAAACGCTACCTTATAACGAACAATGGCAAATACTATATAGCTCTGCCTCTAACGTTGTGTGGCGTATCCAGCAAGTATGCCATGCATATACACCAACAGCTCGAAAGTATGCTAATACATTCAACGCTTCGTATACCATTTATGAGGAGTATATGCCAAGAATCCGAGGAATAATGGGTTTTGCTTGCGCAGGCAAAGTTTACGCGCATCAGCGAGTGCAAAAACAAGTCTGGATTTGCGAAATAAATGGAATAACAGATGATCTATTGTCCTGGTTGAGCAAGGCTAGAGAGAGCAAACGTTCATAATTCAACGGACGATTGAAAACCAGACGAAAAATAACCCGAAATGATGGAGCAAATTATCACAACAATAGATATCATATTTTACCTTGCACACTGATGAATAAATTGACACTCACCTGAAACAAACAGAATAAAATGCCATTAAAATTTGCTATACAATCAACACAAAATCAGATTAAACACTAATTTGTCAGTCTCGCCCCATAAACAGACACTGCAGCGCCATCTAAGACAAAATGTCTCAAATTATCTTCAACGATAACTATAAATCATTAATACCATATGTATCCAATTATTACTACCATGCACATAAAATTTTATTACGGACGAGTTAATTGGTTAATTGTTCGATACGTTCAAACACTTTCAATGATAGTTAGATGCTGGCTGGCTGGCTGTTGCTTTGAAATTGTTTACAACAAATATGTGAGTGCAAATGTGCATGATGCAACCGCGATGCTGAGACACGAACCGTGTGTATTTGGTATTGGTATTAACTCGCGATTATTATGAACATTTTATTGATGCGCATCTCGGTCAGCTGTCAAGTCATCATCTGGAGTCAAAGTGGAAGTTGGAGTAAAAGTCAAGAAGAATGAAGCAACTATAAAACGTTTGTATTTTAATTGAAGTGTGGTTTGGTTTTCGCAATAGCGAAAGAATAATTTACGACTGAAGAGTGACCTTCTAATGACACCCGGTAGAAACATTAATAAACGCTAATTAATATCCATAAGGGTTTCAAATCCACGGCTAAAATGCGCGGCATGTATTGGATCGATTCGTTAAAACGTCAAAATCTAATTGATTTCGCAAAAGAGCGATAAATTAACTTTATTGATATAACCGAACAATTAATTATTGGAACACTAACAAAAAATTAATATGCACCATGTGATTGATGTTACTGCAACATAAAATTTATAACTGCTTGTTATATTTTGAATGATCATTTTTACAGCACACTTTTCATCAGTAGTCACCTTTTCCGTTTTCCGGCCAAGAAAATATGGGTGAATCTTAAATATTCGATTAGTTAAATTCAATAGCTACCGAATAGTGTAATTCATTTGATAACCGCTGTGACGTAGCTAGAGATTTAACATTTATTTAACAAGTCGCGGATCAATATGTGAACATAAAAAAACTTAAATTTTCCCAATTTTCTGATAGAAAACATACGCAAATCTTAAATATTCGCAAAGCTGAACTCATTAGCCAAAGAATAGTGTAATTTATTTGAAAATCGGAGTGTTACTGCTATGTAGCAATTGTGGTTATAATAATTGGGACGCAGATCATTTTCTTCTTAAGAATTACATGGGACAAAAACAAACATTTAATTTTTCCTATTTTTCGGCCAGAAAGCGTACGCGATTCTTACTCTGTACTGTACTCATTAGCTATGAAATAGTTCAATTCATTTAAAAATCGATGTGTCGTAGTTATACAGAAATTTAACTTTTATTTGACAAGTCGCGGATCAAAATGTATCATAAGAATTACATGGGACGAGCTTTAAAACTCAAATTTTGCCAATTTATTGTGGCTATGTTGCAATTGAGGTTATAATTCTTGTAATACTGACCCGTTTCTACTTAGGAATTACATGGGAAGAACATGAAAACTTAAATTTTGCCAATTTCCTGCCAGAAAACGTGCGCGAATCTTGCATATTCGGAAAACTAGATTCATTAGCGATCAAAATATGTAATTCATTCAAAAATTGAAGTGACGTGGTTATTAGTAAACTAACAAACATCATTTTAATTAATCCCTTGTGTGAGGAGTGAGGTCTATCCTCCAAAGTAAGTGTTGTCCTTCCAGGAAAAGTTGTTGATAGATTAGGTTAGTTATCAATTTTTTTAATTTTTGAACACAAATAATATTTTTTACAAATAGTAAACAATAAGTTAATAAGTGCATTCGCGCGTCTCACGTTTTTCTGCTGCATTTTGTGGTACATAAGCCAGAAACGAAGCCGCCGATCGCACCGACAGCGCACCGGCGTGATGCCGATTTCCTGCTTTCACTTTTTGCCGTGCGAGCGAAGAGCGAACGTAACATTTTCGCTAAAAACCATGCGAAACGTTCACCTATTTTATTTTATTCGCATTTACCAGCAAAGCACTAAATACAACCTGCAATACAATCTACAGGGTGATGCACCAGGATCGCTTCAACTTCTTCGTATACCTTTCAATCCGTGTTTGCCTAATGCATGATCGGCTTACGAATATATTTATTCCTTATGCAGAAACACACACATCAATCAGTCCATATAATTATTATTTGAGGTGCATGTCCGTCTGTCGTTTGCAGTCCAATTCTACGAGACTCTCCACCAGTCTCCATCCACACTCTGCGTTAGACACGACATGTATAAATCGGAAAATGCGGTGCACAGAGGTAAATGTCGAACGGTCATCTGAAGTTCGTTCGTGCGGCGAAATTCCACGCCAAACATTCGAAAGTAAACCAAACGATAAAAAAATCATGAAAACACCAAACACGACTCAATAAGAAAAACACAATGCAACGGCACAGAACAATAAATAAATATAGAATTATAATTACGTAAAAACAAATAGAAAATTAAAAGAAACAAATCACATTTCACGTGAAAGATATTGAGGACTATAGGTATTGTCCCCGATATATCAAAGAATCATCATATATTTTTTAAACAAATCGATTTTCGATCTGTAGTTTGCAATATTAATGAAAATACCAAACGCTCAATTAGCGCGGACGACAAATAGACAAACGTTTACAGTCATTGCTATCAAAACGATTGAATTAACAATCACAATTAAGCCAAAGTTAAAGCAAACGTACATTACATCCATCTAGAAAAAAAATACAAAAAAACACATCAAACGTCCTTGTACATTTCCAACATTTCAGGCTAACAACACTAATGGTCTGTTTACTTTTACCAGCTACCAAATGTGTAGCAGACTGTTAAATTATAAAATTGTTATTGTTCGAAAACTTACAATAATTTATTTATTATTTATATATTATTTTGATCCAGGCGTAGACTATGTACATATTAATATAAGTAATACTAATAATTTTCAAACTGTAATCTTCTAATATGTATTGTTCTTAGAATTATAAGCTTTATGTGTGCTTTCATTGCAAAGCGATCTATTCTTATATTTATTGCATTACTCAAACTAATAATACATTTTCTTATTTACTCGCAATCGCTTCGTCATCGATTTTCATTCCAGATCGCAAGTTGAAAATAACTTACATTACAAAGTAAAAATTTAATAAACAAACAATTCCACTAAAATCTTATTGGAAAAGAAAGTATGCTCTAAAATGTATTATTTCTAACCAAAAACAAAAATTCTCTTTTGTTTTATTAATGTCAATTCAAGTCAAAAGTAATTATAGCTTTATGATGCGAATCCAATTGCAAATTCAATCATTAAACAATGATACGGACGATAGAAAGGAAGTCGTTAAGCTGAGATTCTAATCCAACGCAAATTTAATAATAGCAGCAACATAATATTATATAAATCACCGGGCGCAAACAACCTAACCGCGAAAATAGTTATTATATATTATGTAATATTAGTTTTGCTAAAAATAATCCAAAACTTCTACTGCCAAATAAAATTGTCCACGATTTTATTTATGGTAATTTCTAATAATAATTAACTAAATTTTATAAATAATAAAAACTTATCTAAAAATACGTGGTTTGTTAAAAAAATGCGTTATGTGTCACACGTGACATCACGCAAGAAATTCGATGACCGCAACGCGAGCAAAAATTCGCAATGTGACCGTTTAATCATGGAAACGTTGAAAAACACAACAAGATGAAAAAACACGCGTATACAACGCTCGGCAATAATTATAAACATGCGCGCAACTCATCCATCCATCCGTCCGTCGTATTATTAAAACACAAGGCGACACGACACGTTTTTACGCCGAACGTTTGATACATTTAACCACATTACCAAGTCTAGTCATAACTCACAACCATTAGGGTTTTGCGTGGCTATCGCGACTCGTTAATGAACCAAACTCACAAAAAACACATAATCGAAAACGAATAAAGAATCTCAAATGAATTTTTCAATACAATATCCAAAATATAATGAAAGCAAATAAAAGCGTGCGAAAATATTAAATGTAAAGAAAGTCAACAAAGGAAATCAATTTAATTGAAAAAAATATTACAAGAAATTTTTCTTTTTAAAGAAAATTCCTTTAAGATTTTAAGATCGAACGCGTGCTTTTTTTAATTAAAAACTTCATTACAAGGCTCTTTTTATTTAACCGGCGTGAAGCATCAAACTTTAGCATAAAAAAAGAAATTTAGGATAATGTTATAAACTTTGTTTAAACTAAAAAGCCCAATCTGAATTTTACATTCTTAGATAAAGAGATTTATTGTTGATTAGATGGTATAATTCTTATTTGAAATTTAAATCGGAAAAGTAAAGATAATTGACTTTACATCAAGAGAAAAATTTGATAGAAAAAGTACTAATTTGTTAATAACTTTGTTTAAACATACATGCTATACCTAAATTTTATATCATTAGATAAATAATTTTATTATTGATAAGATAGCATAATTTGTATTTGAAAATCGGATCGGAAAGTTAACAATAATTGACTTTATGTCAACCGATAATACCTTAATGTAAATCGTCAATGCGCCGAAAGAAATACATTGAAAAATTGTTATTAACTTTGTTTAAACATAAAAGTTAAATCTGAATTTTACATGATCAGATAGGAAATTTAATTGTTCATAATCGGATCGGAAAATTATAGATAGTTGATTTTACATCAACCGACAATAACTTGATACGACTCGTCAAAGCGCAATAAGAAAGTACATATTGTAAACTCACTAAATTGTGAATAACTTTGTTTCAACATAAAAGTTTCATCTGAATTTTACATAATTAGTTAAAGAACTTTATTCTTGATAAGACGGCATAATTTATATTTGAAAATCGGATCGGAATGTTAAAGGTAATTGATTTTATATCAACCGACAAAAACTTGATGCGACTCGTCAAAGCGCCATAAGAAATACATTGAAAAATTACAAGATTCAATAACTCAGTCAATAACTTTTTTAACCAAAGAACTGAATTTCATATCATCAGATAAGAAATTTAATTATTGATAAGATATTATAATTCGTATTTGAAAATCTAATCGGAAAGTGAAAAAATACATTAGAAAAATATTCCTTTTGTTAATTTACAAAAAAAACAAATCATCTTGTAGGTACACTTGTTTGATCATTAAAGTAATGTAATTTATGTTTACAATCCGTTACGCTAAATAATTGCGCGACAAAACGAAGCGTTTAACACACTCACCACTACGGGTGTCGAAATCGTTGCCAATCGTACCGGCCGATCGCACCAAATTGGTGCTAACTGTCGTATAATTGCGCATTAATACATCTCCAATTAGGTGCGCAGTAAGTAATTACAATATTATTAACCAACGAACCGACTCACTAACAAATTGCCCAACGATACATCAATCAAAATTATGCACATAAAAAAAATCGAAATTATCCCATTAAGATACATGCAAGCCAATTAAAAGTTTAAATCTTAGCAAATAATACCAACTTAATGAAATGATTATTGTTGTTCCACTAATTAAATTGCATTTCATTTTAAGGTGTTTGCAGTTACAGTTGCAGTTAGTTTTAATTTTTCGTTTTGTAGCAGTAATAGGAATTATGGTTGAATGTTGAAAATAAAAGCGGCGTTTGTGTAACCTTGCATTCAAAACCACATCGACGTGTCGGCCATGTCGCATACATTTATTTAGCGCTTTTGTTTGGTTTTATTGTTTCTAAGAAGCGCCATTGTTAGCCAACGAGTAACTCAGTCGCCATGCGCAGATTTAGCTATTAATATCACATTTGTTTAAAAGTAAACCCAAACGACAGTATATTTTATATTTATATTATTATGGGTGTCCTTTACATGGACAATTTAAAAATAATAATTGTCTTCAATATTCCATTTAAATATTAACATAAACTTTCATGGTTTGACAAAGAGCTAATGTTAATAACTAAACTTTTGAATTCAACATTCGATGGTTACAATATATACATTAAAGGTAAGTGTGAAATGAGATTTAAGAATAAATTATAATTTATGTTTTTAATTAAATTTGAATATGTTTTTCCATATCTGGTTGAATAGATCAACAAAGTTCATGGAAAAACTACCTTTACTCTGTGAAAGTATATTTATTTTAATTTATAAACAATTCGATTTGTTACGGATTTGGTCTTTTCCATCAAGTTTTATGACAAATGTTTCCAAGACAACAGAAAGCCAACCGCACAGTTACAGCGGCTGGCAGCCGAGGTTTTGTGGGCATTGACGAGCGACCGCTAGAATAGTATTTGCCGTGCACTTATGGTGCACATGATTGCCAAATTGCCAAACACAGTAATGCGATAATGTAACATGGTGGCACGGCTACAGAGAATATGATGATGTACTTATGAAGGCCCGTCACCCAAAAATATAAGCCGGTTAATTGCTGGCCGTTAGAAGGCCTGTCGTCCGGCGAGTCGTAAGTGCGACGGGAAAGTGCATGTTGTAAACGTCGGCCCGGCGTTGCACTAGCGGGCTGCCGTCATAAGGCCGGCTGCCGGCCATTAACTTTGTGCTAGCTAAGGGAGAAACAAACTGATCTGTTAATTCGAAGATCTGGGGTTGACAACTTATTAACATCACAAGGTTGTTTCCCAAAACTAAAGTTTTTACAATAATTTTTAAATACACCAAAAATATTCCATTATTAATAGAACCAATCTAAAAATTGACTCAAATAAAAACTGTAATTGATACACGTCATTTACCACATGACAGGAAAAGCAAAAACAGTGTAAAGTTGTAAACGCATGTAAATGACATTCAATCCCGGTTCACAACGCAGCTCTTAAATGTAATGACGGGTGCGCAACGTGATATCAAATTACATATTACTTCAAAATGTATGTATTTCTTTGTAATTGCATTAACTATGTGTTTTTTTCACACTTCATATTTTATATATTTTTTGTAAACTCTAATTCCCTTGTTGTTTAGCTGCACATTTATTTATTAATTGTCTGAATCAGCATTTAAATCACACTACAAATACAAACACAAATGACAAAAGTTCATCAAAGTGCAAATCTAATATGATTCACTTCGCTGCAACTTTCCAGTAGTAAATAACAAGCTCAAACATACATTTCTTTGCACTGTTTGCACAAATAAAGTGTTAATGTACGCTCAACTATTTGAATTAGTAGAACTATTTAGCATGATTCTGACTATGCCTAGTATGTATAGTACAAGTTTATGCACTTAGGAAATTCCAAATTAGAGGATTTTATGAGTGATGGTTTTCCTGTTAGATTGGTATTACACGAACACTTGGTGAAAATCGAGAAAAATATTAATTTTATCAGTATATATATAATACTTCGCTAGCATTGAAGCCCTTAAATAAGTATCCAAGATCACCACATTCTTATGGAATTGACGAATTTGATAACTATGTTTTATTGATTGATTAGTTTAAGAAAACATAATTTATTGAAATATTTATGACAATAAAACTTAAACAAGCGTGTTTGAAAAGACATTTTAGCTGTTCTCACTTTGCCGCCGCCAATATGAAAACGGCAATTTATTTTTGGAACCACCCATTCCTGCTCGTAATGAGAAGTATGTCATTCAATAGCTAATGAGTCCAGTTGTCAAAAATGTAAACATAAGCATACTTTTTCGATTTGGGAAAGAGAAATATTCGAGTTTTTCTGAAGTTTCCAAAAATTACCTATGGAGACATAAATTGCTGGCTTCTCCAAAAACAAATTGCCAACTTCACACTGGTTTTGCCGCCGTGCCTGCTGTTGTCTTTTCAGTTCTTCGTTAGTGGAAGATTCTTGATGTCGATCAACTTTATTCGTTTCTAACTATTCTTTGGACAGATTAAAATTACGCTTCCGATGCATTTGAGACAAAGAAAGAAACTTATAACTATAAACTGATACATACCCTCAAAAATGTTATTATCATCAGCTACACTGCAACGCCTGTTAGTAAAACTAAGGATTATGTTAAGTAACAGTTTTGTTACAATAAAGTATTTCAAAAAAGGGTCGAAGTGCCATGAGAATGTCATATTAACATTTTAAGGCATAAGTTAACAGAATTATAAAGAAAACATGAGCTTTCAAGTTATGAGGAATAATTAATGCAAGTTCATTTTTTGTGACCAGTACCTGAAAACCTGATTGTACTGACCTCTAGTGCATACCACAAAAAAATCCAAAATTTCATGTTTAGTGCAAAAACCTCATATAACCACAAAAAAAACATGGCAAAACCTAAGTAACCTGACAAGTCATGCTTACTGGTAAAACAAACAAAGCATGGTTTTTGTAATGTTGTTTTTACTATTAACCTAAAATAAATTAAAATGTTAAAAACAAGTCGGAATATATTTTTTTATTTGGTGCCTGCTTTGGTTTCTATGTTCAACAGAACTAACGCTTTGAAACTGCTAGTTAAGCACTTACATGAAACGCGCAATTTTCCCGGAACGAGAATAGCGTTATAATTATTATTATTCACGAATGAGAACAATTTGTGTGTTACCACCACACATTGACACAAACACAGTCTAACCTAGACAGTTGGACTTCGCATAAAATCACTGCTCATTGCAAAATATGCTAAAAACCTCAAAAACAGCACAAAGCCATCAGTAAAATAAAGCACGCTATATGCTATAGTAAAGCATAACCAACGAGCAAACGCTGAGCATGAGTATTCGTTACATGGTTACAATGTACAATACCCAAGTACACTCAAACTCAGAAGGCTCACAAGCTCTACGCGGTTCATGTTTTGTTTTTGTTCGCGTGTGCAACGTGTACTCATACTAAGCGCACGTAACATATGAGCATGATCATGCAAGGCAATATATGTGCTAGTATGAGAATATGTGTAATCCAGAAGAGCTGCGTGCTCCGTCATTGAAAAACTGTAGCGAGCAGCAAGCCGTCGAGCAGGAAGTCGCAGATCAAAATACGCTTCCGTTTCACTTCCTATTCCTACACTCTTTTCTATGGTTATTCACTCACGATATAAAATAACACAAAACCAGGTGACGTAGAAAATATGTATCACATTCAACACAATGATGCATAAATATTCAATATTAACTAGCGTAAACAACATCGCCGCTATACTAAAACAGATGGCGCTACATGTAATCAATACATACCTCTAAGGACTTCCAAATTATCGCCCATCTGAAATCGAATCGTCACTCCTGGATTCACATGAAAGAGAACCACATACTCGCCGTTGGGTGGCTGCGGGTGGCTAGGTCCGGCGGTGCAACCCACCCCTCCGCAGCCGCCGCCTGGCAATCCAAATTGTGGTGCTTGCGGTTCAAAACCAGGGCCAAAATAGAAGCGCGCCGGCTGACCATTAGCATCGGCGACTGCGTCGGCAGGACCAATGCCAGTCAACACTGGAGTCGCCTGTATCGGCTGAGGAAATGTGCAATGGTGGTGGTGCGACGAGTGATGGTGGAAATGATGCCCGCCGCCGTGATGATGATGACGCTGCTTTCGAGGACCACTCCCGTTGCTATTGTGTTGAGTGTGGTGGTGCTGTTGGTGGTACGGTAACGCGGACGAGTTCGACTGGTTGCCGCCCCCGCCCCCCGTGCCGGTCGATTTTTTGGGTTCGGCCATACCCGGTGGATCGTCTTTGACTTTCACCATTCGTGACACGCACCGCACGCGTGTGTTTTGCGGCTATGTTGGCGCTAATTGTACTTCACTCTGATATCTGAAAGTTAAACAAATGAAAAGCATTAATTTTATCAGGCCTGTGTTTATTACGCGAATTTCACACGAATTACGTTATCGGAAAATATTGCGTCAGTAGCATGAAAACCCACAACATAACACTCACGACAATCAATTTACGATTCAGTGACGCGTCTTTTTGTTATTTTCATTTTAGTAGGCGGGTGGTTGACGCTTTTCCGAATGATGTCGTCTCGGGCGTCAGACGCCCACACACCCACACAATCAGGGAAGCGCAAACGGCCGTAAACAATTGCTGACGTTGTTGTTTACTACAATCAGCGACGTCATATGGCGCGACACTAAACTTCGTCAATTTGCTCAACTTAAAATTTTATCGCGGTACATTTGTATACATTTTTACAATAAACATAACACATTAAAACTTTCTAAGTGTGTGTGGCTTAAAATGTATATACAAATAAACCAATTCTTTCTTCGTTTTCAATTTGCAATAATTTTAAACTCATATTCAATGGTCCGGTCGATAATTTCAATTTCGGGCATGTCATAATGCTCCAAACTCCTCGTCCCCTGTGATTATGAAGCATAAAAATTATTTTTTATATCCGTACAACTTCCATATTTTCTCCGGCAAAAACAAAATACAGCGGTATAAGTAAATTGTAAATACAGAGTGTTACAATAAACCACATCAATTATATTATATATAAACTAAATCCTTTCTTTTGTAATTTTAAAATTATTAACTCATGAACGCACTGTATAAATATATTATTTGGGTTTGCGTGTGTTCAAGTGTACCACCCGTGTCGACGCTGATGGGCGCCTGGCAATGCCCAATGTTGTCCGGGCGCGCTGCGATCGCTGATCAAATGATCGAAGGTTATTAATAAAAGCGATTTTCGGCGAACGAGAACTCCATATAATTGTCCCGGACGGCGATTTGATTATCACAAGTTACGACCCAAAACTGGCGCATAACAATTGAATTATACCCAACGCAAAGAAAGAATAAATAAATCAATAAAATATTATTGTCGATAAGAATTGTGTCGATAAGAAATATCATAAAATCATAAAAAACTGTGCAAATGTTTGCTAGGTAAACACACACGTTAATGGGAATGACATATACAAGAGGTAACCAAAATATCATCAAAATAATAGAATCAAGTTGATTATTCTTGATATTGTCCGTATTGTTTTGAGGTTGAAAAAAATAATGTAGTCTCTGTTTTCAATGTGTCGCCTTAATCGTGTTGACGTTTACGTTAAAAGCGCGTGGCATGAGAAAACGAGAAAATCGAAAAATAATTAGCAATAATTACAAATCGGATAATGCGGAGCGGTGCGGCTAGTGATGCCAGACGATCCGAACGCACCGTCATTATGCGCACATTTATAAACTTTCGAACCAGGCGTAATTATTATCAATTATCGATTTGCGAACTCGTGCCCGTTCGCAGACGACAAGCCGAGCTTTAATCATGCTAATACTTGGAGCTAATGGCAAATAAATAAATAAAACTCAGACCAAAGACGAAACCAATCAATGTGAAATATGTTGTACCGCCTTGTTAGTTTAACCAAGGTGTCCAGCAAAGTAGCAAAGTAAATTAAATTTTAAACAAAGCTATACCAGAATTCGAAGTAACAATAAACAGTTGAAACCTCTTTTACTTTATTGTTTTACCAATAACATCTCATTTATCCAAGCTTTATCAAGAAATAATTTAATTAGTTCCTCTTCTAATTTTGTTGGAGCTGTAAATAAAAATTATTCAATACCCAAGTAGAAAATGATAAATGGATGTAACAAATATTCAACCATGCCACACACAATTTAGTTTAGATTGTTACATACTACGGATACCGATTTCCGAAATACTACAATATAAGACGAAATAATTTTAACGTAATTTTAGTGTACATAATAGTGATTAATTAAAATAGTTTTTTTGAAGCGATTTATTTTAAACAGCGTTGTTGCAATAGCGTGTTTTTTGTCAGGGTCCAGGTGTCGGACAAACAGCTTCTGTAATTATGGTAAAATAACAAACCAACATTGTTTTATATATATATATATGTATGTATGTATGTTTGTGTATTGGAGGATATGTTCCGTAAAGGCTCCGAAACTGCTGAACCGATTGTCACGAAATTTTCCGAAAGTCTGCAGAATAACTCTAGGGTGGATGGTCATAGGCTATATTTGGGCAGATTGGATCATGAAAATATTATTTTAATTTTTTTAGTCACTCTATGCGGGGTACTGAATGCTGGTATTTTTGACAAGTGAAATAACAATATCAACAAGCTGAATGATCAAATATCGTGAAATCTGCCGGGCGAATCAAACAAATACATGTTGATTGACTCGGTAATGAACCAAAAACAAGCTGAATTTTGAAAATTGCTACTGAATGTCTTAATATTGAAGATATAAACGAATGTCGCTGTCAATTTTGCCAAATGTAAATTAATGGGCGAAGACTTAATACAACGAATATCAAGGTTTTCAATGATTTGAATTCTAGAGTTTTCTTTACATCTTGCAATTGCAATCACAATTAACAATTGTTAATGTTGAAAGTAGCTGAATTAAATTTATAAAATTCATGCTTTAGGCAAGACCAACTATGTGACTTGCATTCGCCCGCGTTGGAGGCAAGTGGGTATCGTTATTTTCTTATCAATAGCAACAAAAATTCTGAAAGAAGCGAATTGCGGCGTAGCAACAACGCACGCCGGGAGACCAGGAACTGCTAGTGTAATTTTATATTTAACTAAATAAATAAAATGGTGCACTTCTAAAAAAAACGTGAAAATTTGCCTAAAATATTGTCATATAACGAATGGTTAATAACAAATTAACTATGCTGTATATCAAAAAAATCATGCACTTTCCCAGAGAATGTATATACCAAAATCTATTTCAAATTTCAATTCATTCGGTTAAAAATTGTCTGAGTTATTTGTCCGGCCAACTTAAAAATGTAGTTTTGTGATAAACGTGTTTGATGTTTTAATGCTATCTTTAATCGTATAGATTTGTTCTATAAACAATTTTTTTTTGATTTTATGAATATTCTAATTCATCAATAATGTTTATGTCGAAAATATTTTAGATTCAAAAAAGGAAAATTGTAAACTTATGCATATACTACAATCGTCAAACATGCCATTTGTGTTGTTATTCGCTTTGATTGGAACATTTGGCTAAAGCCCATCTCCAATCCAAACCAAGACTCACAATTCCATGTTTTCCAATCGTTGGACAGAAATTGTAAACCGTATTTCGTTATTCTTTGTAACAGAATAAAAAAAATAGTTCAATTAAGTTTCGTGAGAATTAAAAAAGTCAATGTTTGGTTTTTGACATTCTTAAAATCTTCAAATAATAATTATAAAAATTCAGGATTTTACCAATAATTCAACATGTCAACATTTTTGTTTCACGTTAAAATGTAAATTTAATGTAAAATAGAACTAAAACCACTGCAAAAATAAATGTAAACGATTAAACCATTCTTTTAATATAAACCAAAATAAACTTTATGCTGACTATAATCGTTAACACTCGTTTGGTTTTGGCTAAAAATTAATTAATGTTTGTAAAGCTTAAAAACTCGGCATGGTGCGTAAGTTCCGAGTAGCTAAGCTTATGGCTTACACGGTTATTCTCGAGTGAGAATTACGAAAATGGCACAACGAAACGATGGAAATTGAAAACGCATGGCGTGGGCGGCACACCAACGCATCCCCCGCGTAGGCCTACAACATTTGCCAACAGTGGTTGGCCGCCCCCACAAAACCCCATGTATAGCGCCACCAACAGTTTCATTCGCTGGAACAGGAAACTTCTTCCCACGCAATTTTCCCCCGCAACCAAGTAAACTCTATGTAGACTGTGAGGGATGTTTTAAAGTTCATCAAACAAGCACCGTTTGACATTTACAAAATATTCATATAGGCATGAACATTGTGGGTACACACCACGTACACACTGACAATGTATTTTTTTGGTTAAAACTTCTTTAATTAAAATTTAATATTATTTGAACTAAACGGTTCAAAGTAGAAAATTTCCTACTAGATGGCACCACAAACATAGGTAGTAGTTACTGAAAAACAGTGAAAACAATATCCTTTTACGGTTTTCAGGGTTTAATACAAAATTTGTGTTAGTAATTTTTGTTTGTAATTAACTAATTATAACTGAAATAAATGTTTAAATAATTTTTAATTCCACATCAAAATGGTGTTTTATTTGATTTGTAGCATGTCCACACTGGCGCTTATTATTACCTCCGGTTTGACCGCTAATTACACGACGACACACGAAATCATACTAATTGTTTACGCGTCCGTTCGTATACTTTGTGCTACCTACGACCTACAATCACGACAGCATCGTAAAACGTACGTATTTTTTTTACATTTCCGCCGAAATAATATTCATTATATGAATGCACATCGGCGCTTCAAATGCACATATGAAACGTAAACAAAAACACTGACCTCGCCACTTAATAGGTGTTGAGTCTCTCCGAATTCCCTCTCGAAAGTTTCTTACGAAATGTTGGCGTCGTAAACACTTCGAAATACAACGATAAATATACACGAAATTCCTCAGAAACCCATTCGGGACGAATAACAACCACAAGAAATAAAATTATGCACAAATTCCGGTTCGAAAGCACTTATTTGCTGGAAAAACACACCGATCCAAAGCACACACTATCGCAGCCAATCAAGCCGAGCGTGAACTAATAATGAAAACCGCAACCCAGCACTCTCCAGTGTATGCCAGTGTGTTTGTTGTGTGTATCAAAATGGCGTAAATTGCAAAATTGTGGGGGAGAATAAACTCCGGCTGGCTCGACCGACGGAACGACCAAAAACAACAAAATGAAAACAGCCAAGAGTGGTCGGAGCTAGAGAGCCGTCGCGACAGCAGAAGGCAAGCAGTATGCAAATCGGTAATCCGTATAGATACCAACAGATAACGAGCACGAGTGAACAAATGGCAAAACACCAAGAGTATTATAATACACATAATACTATTATGGCAGTGCTCGGGTGGACAAAACTCGAACGTGGCTAAGTTAAAAACCTTCACGTTCGAAAACTGATGCATATTCATTTGTCATGGAGTCGTTGCACATATCAAACACGTACCACCAACTTTTCCTGGATTTTATTTAATATACAGTATGACAAGTATGGAAAAAAACGTTTTCCACAACTGATTCATAATAATATAAATAAACATTCTAGGTATACGTGCCAATCATTAAAACTAAATAATCTTTTTCATGTTGTGGATGTACCTATATAAAATCTATGAACCCTGTATATTTAAAAAATATCTAAATACCGAAACGAGAACTCGTTCGCAATGCAAAAATCGCGAAAACTGCACGACTGCAATCTCCTCGCGGTCGGCGAAAAGAGAAAGCCTTAATTTGCATATTTCGCATAAAACTTATATAAGAAAATTATCTGAAATTACATAGTCACAGTTTTAAATGTTTTCCCAAGGCATTAAACGTTCTCCAAACCTATGCTATACTCATATAACCTAAAAATTGTAAGTAAATATTAAATATCAAAATTAAGGTTAGCATTCAACAAATATGGCATATTTTTGCAAAACCACTTTAAGTTAACCTTAAAATCAAGTGTGATGAAATTCGCAGAAGGTAGTCAGAATAACCCGTTGACAGTTATAGGCCAATTGGACTAAAAGAAATCATCTTTTGATTGGTAATGGAACTGAAGAGTTTCAGTATGCGTTCCCCGATATCGTTCGCGAGTTGTAGAATCTGCCGAATGTTAGGTTAGCTCGCAAGATACGATCGTTGCACAGGATCTTAAGGAATGCTCAGTAGACTTGAAACTACACTAATATTGTTAAAAATGATAAATATCTATTAAGGGATTAAACCAGAACGTTGTACATTATTTCGTATTATTTGCAAAAATGCTCTTTTTAGTAGCCTCTGGAGTTGCTTACTCCTTAACCCAAACCTCAAATTCTATCTATATGTTCGAACACATTATATGTAGAAATACTTAAAACCACCTGTTGTAAATAAAATAATATTCAAATATTTAAAAACAAGTTTATACTCTTTTATAATAAAATAAAATCATAATCAGTTAACAAGCACCTCAAGCAGCAAATGGAGGATTTGATGTGAGTACTGCACTTCTATGTCCAGAAACCATTAATTGCTTAGAATATTAAGTGGCAAGTCGAGTAAGAATGACCTAAAATTGGACTGTCCTGTCTAGCCAAAGTATAATATTTCTACTCTATTCGTTAGGCCGGAAAACGTGCCTCAGCTACTTCTTTATTTTATGGATAATAAAAGCGACCCAATTTTGTGTGTACATTGTGAGGGATGTTACAAAACAAACACAAAAGTCACAATAATTCCTAAATCTTGGCATATTCGTATATTGGTTTCAGAAACTTGTTGCAACAAAATTTTATAATGTAATCTATTGGATTGTCCTGAAAACAGCTCCAATCTTTCAATTACTTATTTTACTTAAAAGTCTAAATCTTAAACTTCTTGCATTATGATTTTCCAGCTGGTTGTTTCAATTATTTCCACTTTCAAAAGTTAGTTTTGTAAGCATACTTAATGAGTTAAATCCGATTTGTGTTCAATTGAATCAAAATATTAAAATTTGCAATTGAATTGTATAAATACCAAGTAATTTCTTGAAAATGTAAGAAGTGCAAAACTCGTAACTAGATTGAAGTCATATTGTGCACTCTTCTGATTAATTGAAAAAAAAGTTAAGTGCATCAGCGCATTATTCCTATCTGCTGGTGCTCTGTCCATCATCACTGGTCGATTATTAGTTATTCGCGATGAGCAAATTGTCACCGACGTCCACAATCGCATAGTACGCATCAATAAAACATTAAACTCATTAAACGACTCGCGAAGCCCCGGCAAAAACACATCAAAGTGCATGCGAAGCGCAATAAAACCGGTGCCATATGGTACAACGCGCTTCATTACTTCGTTACACTTCTGCTGCATACTCCTGTTGCAATTCTCTAACCGACGCTTTTGTCAGAAATAAACAAGTAAACAACAAAACAACAACTCTTGCTGTGCAAGGCAAAGCAATGCAAACCAAAGTAAGTGAGCGACAATGTTCTCGAACTTTCCTATCCTAACAAACAATTGCAATCTCGTATGTTAGCAACAACTCAACAAGATTGCAATTGGCTGCTTGAAAATGAAACGCACTTTAAAGCGATGTGATGTATGATATGATGTGACTTACTGTTGTGACGAGTGTGGGTAAGATTCCTTCGCCGTCCCTCAATTAATAAAATCGCACGCGAGCAATATTTCAATTTGGACAATTGTTGCTGCTTGCTGCAATGGTACGCCGTCAAACAAACAAATAAACAAAACGAATGACGATAGCCGGTTGCTTATTCGCGCACGCACTTACACCCGCTGACCGCTCGCATTGCAATCGCGCGTAATCTTGACGACTGACGTTCCCGAAGAATCTCACCGAGGCATATGTTTGACGCTAGTACGCCCACATGTCGCGAGCCTGAGCCTTACTTAACACTCACACACCGGCGGCGGCGCTGGACGCCGCTGCAACGATGCACCGCTAATTGTCAAGGAAAATTTTCTTACCTGCTTAGCAACGCGCCGGATTCTTTGCAGGCTGGTTGCTAGTCGGTGTAGATTCGACGAACTACCTTCGGATGCATCTAATGCACCTCGGATGCACGCACACCATACACGCTCTCCGCACACACTCGCGACTAGGCGCTCTCCGTCGTCGCCATGATGTTTATTTTTATTGATTTACCTGCCCGCACCAATCGCAGTGCGTTCCGGCTGCGCTTCGTTTGTTTACGTTTGATGGCAGCACCGTTTCTATGAGCATTCCAATTCGAATCATTCATTTTAATGTTTATAGTTTAAATTATGAACTGACAACATAAGTACGATATGAAAACTACTAATCAAAATCAAAACAAACAATATTCTTAATAGTTTGTTTAAAAATACTAAGTAACAAACTATTTTTTGATCGAAATGTTTTGAGAACTATAGAACATAGGCAACACAACATACACATATAATACAAAGCTAATAAAAAAAATTAAATTAATTTGTTAATAATAAACATTAATAACAATACATTTGTAAATATAATAATGGTATTTTTTATTTAAATGTATTGCTATATCGATTAAAAACTGCTAATATTTAAAACAAAAAAATTTAAATAAAATTGCTGCTTAATGATTTGTTATAGGCAACTAAATATACACAAATTTTATTCATTCTGAACAATTTTGAATATTTAAAATTGAATGGAAATTATCCCAAAATAAAGTTAAAGAATAAATAATACTAAAGTATTGTATGCTGATAGGTACCGTTTATTTAATTAATATACCATTTTACAATTCTTTGGTGATTGAAAGAAATTTACTGTGTAACAAGCAAGATTCAAATGCAATGCTTTTTGGATAAATATTTTGATAAATGCTGCATTGGTTGACACTGAATGTAAAGTTTAAAGATATCCCATTGAAAAACATGGTACTATATTCACACAGTCAAGAACACAAAAGAAATGCCATAAAACAATTACAAGATAAAGTTTTGGACATTCTGAGGCATTAGAGGTTTTGTTTTGGAATATGGATTAATGCACATCTGACTACATCGATTCTCAGCTATACATCTACATATTCAAATACAAAAATTATTATTTCTTGATGTCAGCATGGACTTCAAATTCTTACTGCTACCATTGTGTAATTGTATAATCGTATAATTACAGATCTATATTGGACATTATATCTTCTCATAATTATAGCAATTACATTTAACATCAGTGTTTGCCTCAGTCACAACTATCAAAGACATAAATATGTATAATATAGTAAGCAAAGTATGAAGATTTTGTTGAAACCCATCATCTAATCAGCTTTCCATTTAATATCGAGCATTATCAATAAATTTATTCAATTTATCTATCTTTCACTATTGCACGCCAGGACGACAGCATATTATTATCACTGCTAACACTTTATTGTAATTTTTACAAGGTGGTAAGTGGTAAGAAAGTTACATTACACTCATTTTGGATTTTGGGAGCTTAGATTACATTTAGTTAGGTTATGTTATGATGAACCAACTTTTTCTTTCTTTCTTGTCATGATTCTTTCCTACAACTTACTCTCACTACTTATTCTTATTTTTTGGTGAAACATTCCCTTCATTCTTAAAAGTTTTATATGCAATCCTTTCGATATTAACATTATTTACAAATTCATTGTCATCAAATCAAGTATTTCTTAATTCTTGTTGTTTCAAACTTCTTGTCTACGTCAGACTACGGTAATTGCTACAATACATCATGTTATTGTTTTTATTAGCAAGAAAATAAGTAAGTACCTTTGAACTTCGGTAATATTTAACTCCATCAGACATATACTCATAGTAATGGAATGTTTTGACATAATTTGAATCATTTATCAATTTGATTTTGATTCTTTCGTAGATATTATTTTTATAGGTTATCCTAAGCTTACATGGAATGAATGTTTATAACATTTAAACTTATTAACAACCAACAAAGTTCAATATAACTAGTGTAACTCAACAACTTATAAGTTAAACAACATTTCATGTTTTTATCAATGTGCTCATCGATTACATTGATTTTGAAGGTTACTGATGAATGTTTATGTCACTTATGTTTTTAAATTTTAATTGCCTAATTCTCTCATAAATTATTAAATTTTATGATGATAATGATGATAAATTGACTTTTTAATTTATATTACCTCATTTTATTGTTACAACCGTAATGTAAACTTAATAAACTTTTCAATTTTGTTTATTCCTAATTGTAGTGACGTTTAATATTTTGGACGACTAAGAAGGCTTTCTTGTTTACTAAAATATTAATTTAAACCAAATTGAAATACGTGTCTTTGGGAAACAAGTTTTTATATTAATTCGATTATAAATTATTATTGTTCTATACCATTTACCATTTCTATTTCATGTTTTGTACATGTCGCATTCATTCTCTTTGGTAAAACTGAAAGTATTGCAAACTATTTGCTTGAATAATAAACAAAAATGAAATTTTTGTTTTTCGCTTGTTTTAGTTCAGTCTAGTTGTGGTCTAGATTTGGTCTAAGCTCATTTGAAACTCGGATTTGTTTTTCTTATAGCCATTTAGTCGCGATGCCGATGATTGCTCAGCTCGTTTGTGTCGCCGTTGGAGTTGGGGGCGGCTACTTCGCAGCACAACGTTTGCTTGACCTTCGTCGGGCGGAACTTGGTGAGGAAGAACGCCGACACTGCGATGAATAACTTGCACATCAGCGGACATAGAATAGACTGATGAATAAATGCCGCTATTCTGTAATACGGGCCACCGAAGGGATCCAAGATGGCCGGACAGATCATGTGATTGAGGTTAACTTCAGTTGGCTGAAATATTAATTTTGACATATTGGTAATTTACATTGATTAACTTTATTTATTATCTACAATATTTTACTCACAATGGCAATGACTTGAAGTAAAGCGTAATGATAGATAATGTTGATGCTATAGCTAAGAGCATTCCAGCTAAAGTCTGAGAATTCTTCCACGTTGTATACACCTAAAATGTAAACAAAAGTTTATTTGTAGGTTAGGTTGGGTTATGTTACAAAGCTTTGGTTCGTTTTGTTTACCTCCAAGACGAAGTAGATAGTAAGGCACCACAAACATCATTCCATGTTGAATCCAGTAGATGGCAGCCTCTAGGGGTAGCTGCAAACAACAATATTTTACATCAAATTTTGAATAAATGGGAAGATGAAGAGTAACGATTTGTCTGGTAAAGAGTAAGATTGTGCTAGGTGCTAGGAGGGCTCGATATTTTGTTCTTCATCCCTTCAGGCTTTCAGGACTTAATATTTAGAACCATTTATCATTAGCCTAAGGGCGTTTTTGTAAGCAAGAAAGGAGGGCGATTTGTCTTTAGTGGCTGAAGCAAACAAATCACTTTGGAAGACTTACTTTTTTAAATATGACAAAGTACAAATTGAGGATGGAAGATTTAACTTTGTAGTCTTGGTTATACTTACAATTCGTGAATCCGTTTCTGGAAAGATGAAAGCAAGAAGGGGGCCGTTGAGAAGATTTAGGTGGAATCGAAAAACGGCGGTGACAGTTTTACTCGGAGATGCTGCCAACAAATAAATCTGGAACAAAAATTAATATTAATTTTATATTACACAATGTAGACGATATGTATTTTGAAAGGTCATTTTTTTTATTTTGATTAAAATGATTTTGGATCAAATGCGTTTCCATGCGGCGCAGGAAATTTTCCTTTGGATTATTTGTTATGGAAATTTCTGGCTTAGGTAAGTTGGTTTTCTTTAGTATTTTGATCTGAAAGTTTTGGCGAGTAATTCGAGCGTGGTAAAGTTTTCTTCGTGAAGTTGAGATTTGTGACTTGAGGCTGCATTATGAACTTTAACATTCACGTCAGCTAGGGAAATGTAACGATTTGAAAAATACGTTTGAATGAATGAATTATGACAAAGTGGATCAAGTTTTTCAGATTCAATTAGCAAAATGCGAAAATGTTAAAATTGACATTTATTATTAAAAGTCAAAATAAGCATCTTTTATTAAACATTAAGATGGTAGGTGGACTCTGGAAGGCCATGTTCCTTTGAAGGCCAATTAGAAAAAAATGTTACTAATTCGTTAAACCCAAAGTTATAGAGAGCAGAGGTAAGATTTTATGGGAATAACCTATTCTTTTTACTGTTAATTGTTATATAAAGATTTGTTTATGGTACTAAAGAAAAAAAAATTTAGCTTCGATTTCAGTTAAAATATCGGTAGTGTTCCTATGAAAGCCGATAATTCCCTATAAACCCAAGCAGAAGGGTTTCTTTGCTGTCGGTTGGCCTTGCTAGGAACATTTATAAATAATTAAAATATAAATGCTAGTTTTTTTGTTAAAAGTGGAGGAGAAAAATTCAAACTTGGCTCTTTTTTACAAGGATATGCTTTCAACTGTACCTACAATACGGTAGAAATATGCCTTTAGTTAGTATTCAATGATAAAAATAGATAGTTGTCTTATATACTGCGAATTACTCGTTTAAATCGTTAAACAAAATTAATGATGAGTTCAAGTACAAAGCAAAGATTGAGTAATGCATTACAAAACGATAATGTTAGGAATAGTTGCTAAGTCTAGGTGATTATTTTTGATTTCCACAACTTTTGTAATCGTTTGTAATGATAGTTTATAATAATAAAATATATCAGTTCTTCTATACTCATTGATAAAAGAATCTTATCGTTAATAGAAAATATTTGAGCACGGGGCTATTTCGGACTATACACAAAAGCAAAACGGCATTATATTACGATAATATCTTTGAATTTATCTAATCAAAAGAAAATTGATTTGAAGTTTACAAATGTGATTTTAGATTTACCAATAATAAAAAAAACTTGGATCCGGTGCATGAAGTTGCTTTGCAGAGACTGCAATAGAGATCAAGTAATTAAAAATTCAAATTTTAATTTTTGGTATTTTATTGATAATAAAAATTCTTTATTTGACCCATAAAATAAAGAAATAAGATTAAATAATTTTAAACAGGCTAGGACATTTTTGCCCCGACCCGGGACAAATCCGCCCTAGTAGCACTTTTTTTAAATTTATTAAGAAAAGTAAGTAATAAGTTTCAAAAGATCATTTCCTGAACATAATAAAAAAATTAATTGAGAATTAGTGTAATTGATAGAAGAAACATAAGTTGACAAAAAACTTAATTACAAACCGGGAAAGTTGGAGCATATTCTATGATTATAATTTATAAGGTTTATTCAACTTTTCAACATTTAGGAACATTTTGATAATTCAAAGAAGGAACCCATGGCTATTATAAATAAAAAAAAAGTTGAACCAGTGATTGAGAAAATTGGTCTTGATAGGAGCTCAATTCCTTGCAAGATCATTAAGAGAGTTTTATAAAAGTTATGGGATTGAAATAGTGATTACATACAGAATAAATAAAAGTGTTTTATATTAATTAATATTACGTTTCTTTTATTTATTCAGTAAATAAACTAATAAAACCTGTTTATTTGTTACGGTGGCCTCCCATGTTCCACCCACCTTATTTTAATAATTTATATTTAGTCATCATTTTTAAGAAAATCAACGAAATTTAAAATAGTTTCATAACATTTTTGTTTGTTATGACCCTATATTATTACTCATTTTGTTATTATACTCGGACAAATATCGATTGTGTAGTGCTATTTTTAAATGAAAATTAACAGTTTAGATCTATCTGTACGGATTTTCCTTTCTATTTATAACATTATTCCATCTATAATAAGTGTCCTGACATTCACACATTTTGGCGCAAATGTATTTATAGTCGGCGGGCGTCGTAAAAATGTCCCGTGTGTTAAAATTTCACGAAATCACTCCCCCGCATTGCGTGGCGAAAATACTCTGAGCAGCACGTCGTTTATTGCTGAATATGTATTTAGTATAACAGTATATAAAAAGTATACAATAATCAACATCCAAATGACGATCGTAATCGTAAACATTTTATATTTTGTACTTTCATACAGTCTACAAGAACATAGCGTTATGAATATAAATAATATTAATGGCGGTAATGAATATTTTTGTAAAATATAACGACTGTAAAATTGAGACATAAATGTTAAAATTTGAAAAGCAAAAAAAGCAAATAATCCAATAGAATACATTAATAAATAAATAGGTCTAATAGGGTAGGGGTAGGGGTAGCTAATAAATCAGTAAATATTCTAATAAATGTAATCTAATTAAAATAATACAGGTATTAAGTATTGGTTAAACCTTCAAAGCTTAACATGAAAATTGAGAAGGTGTAGAAGGGTAAGCAAAACGACGGTAAGCAAAAAGCATTTCATACCCGTGGTATGAAATGATAAATTATTCATTTCGATTACATCCCGTACGACCCAACTTCGTGCTCTGCCAATACATGTGTCCTATTGATTTTACAATCAATTCCTAATAAACGTGTACAGTTGCTGGGCCGGCCGCGCCAAGCCACGAAGCAATATTTTTCATGTTGAGTATTTACAGCCTCCATTTCTGTCAAATAATACCACCAAAGTGTACCAAAGCAATATCTACCATGATGTTAAGAATATTATGTAATTAATTATTTATTTATTGAACATCAATTTAGCCAAACCATTATATGGTAGCAATAGATTAAGTTTGAAATTTTGTTGGCTTGAATCGACAGCGGCATGCAAAATTTATCCAATTTTATCAATTTTTTTTCAACATGTGCTAGATTAGATATCATTTTGGAAGCGACCGTCTAATCTGCTCTAAGATCAGCGTTTGATCGTGGTTGTAACATTGATTTCATTCATTAATTTAATTTTTGCTAAACAGTAATTTTAAATAAATACTAAAATAATTAGTAGGTTATTGAATTTTAGTACACATTGACTAGTAACTAATAAAGAATACATACGAGTTTGCCTCATTTAATTTTGATATTTTAAACCAAAGATATTTACGATTTTACGCAATAATGACACTAAAAATAGGCAAAGTTATCAAAAATTAGAATTCAAAAACAAAAACTCAAAACTCAAAAAACCTTATTTGTTATCAACGCATTGGAATTAGTACTAATTTATTTAAACAACCAGATAATTTTTTTACTGTTTGCCATTTGGGTTGATATTACATAATGAAAAATTGCAGCTTCTGATTTTTAATATTTCTTTTTTAAATTGTTTTGTGTTGCTCACTTAAAATAAACAAAATGGTGTATATTTCTAGGTTATTATAGTCCAATTTTTATAAGAAGACATGTGAAACATATTTTGACAGTAGGATGCACTCAATTTATCTATTAGCGTAATGTTAAAATTAATTTTTAAACACATTAAGGTCAAAATTAATGCCATCATCATCATCACGATAAATCGTAAGACAAGACAGCGCTAAACGATTCTATATGCTTTCAATATTTGGAAGTCCAGAAATTAATTTCGAAGAATTCTTTTAGTATTGCTAACTGAAACATTGGTAAACAACACAGCGTTAAGCAGAGTCTTACAATACTAAATTATATCAACTAGCAACAATTTTCATTTCAAATTTCTTAAAATATTGAATTTAAAATTTTAGATAACACCTAATTTTTGAAGTCCGTCCATTTATCAATATTGTGTCTCAGAAGTCTTCAATGTGATTAATTAAAATATTCTGAACATTTATTTTCATGAACGACTTCGATTTACTCTGGACTTATTTTCATCATTTCCTGATTACTGCTGAAGTAGTCGCAAGCCTGTTGAAGCCTGTACTTGACTTCGATTTCCAATCCCACTTCCATTTCCGCCTCCACTTATCCAGGGTAAGCGCTCTTTGATTAGATCTTGATTCCCATCCATCTCGTCTCTGATTTCGTCTTAGATTAAGGACAATATTTCATTAAAAGTGCCTGATGTTAAAGACACGCTGTTACAATTTTTTGTTAAATATATTTACTCAAAGCTATCTATCAATATTTAAAAAAAACAATTAACAAAGACTTTTTATTTGTTCTATTCGAGTATAATCTTATTTTAACAGTGTTAAAAAATATTAAAGTAATTCATTAGTGATAATTATAAATAACAAGATTTTATATTACAAATTCGTTAAAAAAAATTTCTTTTGAGGTTATGAGTGAGCACGAGTAATTGCACGATTTGATGATAAACAAACTACACAAAGTTATGTAGAAGCAAATTGGATGTTAAGTGTTAAAGGGTTTGTCCACTCTAGAATTTTTATAAAATCTTTGTCATCACAATGATGAGTCACTTAAATGTATAATAAAGTCACGTTGAAATTATTTCTTTTTATTTTGAAAGGATTTCTGCAGAAAAATTTAAGAGAAGACTTTCTTGCGGCGGAATTCATTAGTAATAATTTCAAATAACAAGTTATATATATTACCGTTTTGATTAATCGAGCATTTGAGGTTATGATTGAGCACGAGTAATAAAAGGACCCACAGCACAGTTAATATATATATTCATTACCTTTTAATACCCTATTTAGGGTGTTGGGTTTTTTGCTTGTTTGTTAATTCCTTTGTCTTACAAAATCTCTCCACTTTGTTTGATCCCTAGTTAGCCCCATTGCTTCAATTTTAGTAATATTTCTTTCTCCTAGCAAGTGCTCTCTGTTGTTTTCCCATGTTTCTTTCGGTCTACCTCTTTTTATCTGCCCTATCTCATTTCGGCTGCTGTTATTCTGTTCTTCACTTTATCATTTCTCGTCCACGTCGCACTCCCATTTATTGTAGCAATAAAATACCCAATATATTGAACAATATAATGAAGCAACACGCACGGGGCAAACTTTGACTCCTGTATAACCTAGGTTCAGGAGATTTATTCTTTAAAATAATTGCAATACTACTTGACTCTTGTTGTAACTAATGTATATAAAATAAATTAATAACAACGAAAACAACTCATATAAACGAAAAAACAAAAACGAAACAAAGCATACTTTGATAAACAAAAGGCTTGTCATGTTTGACCAAAAAACAAAATATACACACGCCTACTTTGTGGTCTAAACCTCTAAACAAAACTCGACTATACAATCGGTTCACAAGAAACAATTGCTAAATCAAAAATAACTTGGTACCAAACCCGACTTACTTATATAAAATTGAAATTCATTGTCAAGTTGTAAACTTGCACAATTGGTCAAATTAACGTTAATTTCGTAGTTAACAGAAGTGTAAGCGAAAATTATTAACATTAATTATCCTAAATCATTGCCATGGTAATTTTAAATTTTAATGTTAGTAATATCACCTTAAACGAGCTCATTAACAGCTAAATTCAAAACTTTGAAACTCTTCCAGACGCTGGACAATTAACGAAACCTCAAGAACAACCGGCTGGTTAGAAAATAAAATTACTAAACTCGTAAAAGTGAAATTCACCCTTATTTAGCATTACAATGAAGAAAATCTCAAGCTGAAAAAATATTTTATGCGCAACCAAACGCTTCATAAAACAAACCCCAAAAGAGCGAGAAAACTCTCCTGAACAGTAACGGGTTAAAAACTGGTCGAGACACTAACACGCCATCATGTAACCTAATACTCTTGTAACAGCAGCATTTCATCCAGCATCATTAAAACAAAGGTTTACAAGCAAGGATAGATTTTATGAGTTTCCAAAGTGTCAAAAATTTACAACTTCCTTTTCAAACACAGCGTTGAACAGTTAATCTTCTAATTTTTTCAAATGATTTACGTTTTGGTAAACAATTTCCCGCCGTTGACGATGAGGAACGAGAATGGTAAGTAATTGAACAAGGCGCGAAAAACGCAAAACACGACCGAATCGCAATTCCTTGCAATTTGTGTAAACCGGCGGCGTTGGAACGAAAATAGAGCGCGTAAGCGAGTAGTAAAACGAACGCGTTTTAATACCTTGAGTAACCATAAATAATTCACCTTTGCCGCTTGGCGGCGGCCGTGGCTGAGCAAACTTTTTTTTGGCACCGATGTGTCTACGAATTTTACGCGCGCACAACGCACGCAAAACAGCTGTAAGTTTCAAGGAACATTTTTGACATTTATTGAATTTTAGGTTAGAAACTTAGAAACTATAAATGTCATTATCGAGTTTTTAAATTAAAATTTCAAAGTATTTCAACGTTTGAATTTTCATTCATAAAATGCATAAAACTTTAAATACAAAATTTATTTTAAGGTTATGTTCGGTTGAAAACGTTTAAAATTAATTATAAACGTCAACTAATGGAATGGTTGACGTTCTAACCTTTTAAACAAATGTTGAAGTTTCAAAGTCGTTGATTTATTTGTAAAATAATATCTGTTTGCTTACCTGCAGTGCGGTGGTGACGTGACAAGGATTCAACAAGTAAATCACGGTGCGTGAAGAAAACTTGTAGCCAATCTCCATGCCCCAGATCAAGGACATCAGGACCAAGAGCGTGCGCCGCCCTCCGCGATCACGGCGCGCTCCATAGGACGTAGCCGTCGGCAGGGAAATTCGGCGGTATCCCCACGCGAACATGATGACACAGCCGATCAGGATGATGATGCTCTCGACGTACCGGAATGTCGGATCCAGAAATTCGGCGCACTCGGGCCCAGCATTGCGTGGTACAGTCTTGTTCACGCCGCTAAGGGCCCAGTCCCATCCCATTCCCTCCATGTTTTAATTGAATTAATTAAACACCGCTTAAACTAATTAGAATTTACTAAAGTCAAGTTTCACGTTGAGCGAGCACTTTTCGTTTAACTTGGAAACATCTGAAAATGAAAGAAGAGCACTTGAGAACTTTATACATTTCTTTAGAAATTTATTTACGTTTTTATTATTTAATTCAGGTGAGTTGAGTATTTCGATGAAATAAATTGTGCTTGATATTAATGTTGGAAATTTAGTTGTAGTTTCGTCGCTTCGCATACTCAGCCAAAAAAAGTGCAAACTCAGTTGGAGTAGTTGCGTCGATCCGGAAAAACTGATTATTGGCCGCAGCGCCGAGTGGATTGAACGCGCGTCCCGGACCCTACTGATTGCGTGCGCGGGCGAGCACACGAGCACATGATTTTTTCGCGTAGTACTCGTAGTAGTAAGTAATCATCGTGCGCATCGCGGCGTCCAACTAGCTGACGGCGCGCATTTGGCGGAGCGTCGTCGTTGAAGTTGATAATAAGTTAGGTAGAGCTACGTGATTGCGCTTGTTATTATTTCGATGCAAATAAATTCGCAGCGAGAAACAAATCACATGTGATGGATCAAGTGTGCGTCAAACACGCGGATATCGATCATAAGTAGCAGTTTGCAATCAAATTCATTGTATAATTGGCTGATTTTTTGTTTATCTATAAAAAAAAGTATATGGACTTGTGGATGTGTCGTAAGTTGGGAGCCGGTTACGCGTCTCGAGACGAGTTTGTACGATTTTCGCGGTTATCAAGGACGTTGTGACGTGTTATGACGACGCGTGTGTAAATTTATATTTAAGTGACCGGCGACGTTTACCATCTTATTATGTTATTCGTTGGGAACTTTGTAGTCTTCTATTCATATCAGCACGGTTGAAACGGTAATAAATCAATTACAGTGGAAGGAAATTGCATCAAAGTCATATACACGGGATTATGGCACAACTAAACAAGTTTCAAACAAATTATTGACATTTTTAATTATTTATTTTTATAGTGGGCGCCAAATGCATATTTTTGATACTATCCTTGTGAGGTACAGTCACGGTAGAGTTAAATTATGTTTTCAGTTGATTTGTTCATAGATGGCGCTACGTGGACGCTATAGAAATAATGGTAATCAAATGTGAGTGTCAATCAGGTGTCAATCAAGTTTAAAGTTTTTATTTTATATTTTTGGTACCTTTTAAATCACTGTTACTGTTAATGAATTTATTTACTTTAGATAGGATTAGTAATACTTGAAAACTATTAAAGTTTGAAGTGAAATAGTTAGCTTTAGGATTATTATCTAATATTATTCCATAAATCATAGGCACTATCTTAAAATTTGTGATTTAATTTATCGTTCGCTTCCTACACCCCTTACACCCAGCTTACACCCTTGAATATTCATAAAATGAGATTTTGTTTTTTTTTGCTTGAATCAACAAACTAATATAATGTGAGGAAATTAAAACTTGAAACAACGTCACAAACAAACCTAATTAAATCAAAGTAGGTAGAGATTGGGGAACAAAGTTTTTATAGAGAGTTAAATTCAGCAATCTTAAGTCTCAATGCTGAGCGATTCCGAGCACATCTCAAAAATTAATAAAATATAAAAATGTTTGGCATTTATGAGAGAAATGTTAAAAACAAATTCGATTAAATAGAAAATAGGGGAGTTTGCGGAAGAGGTGTAAAAACTCACGTGTAGGACGTTCAATTTTGCATCTTGGGATGTAAATATCAATGCAAAGCAATTTTTCCAAACTCAACTCATAGTTAACTATTTCATTTTTTTAAAGGATATATTGTATACCCATACCGACTTTTATAGTAATAGATTAATAAAATACCAAGATATCTATAAAAAAAACAAGTATATATATATTCATTACCCTTTAATACCCTATTTACGGTGTCGGGTTTTTTGGCTTGTTTGCTAATACGTTTGTCTTACAAAATATCTCCACTTTGTTCGATCCCTAGCTTCAATTTTAGTAATATTTCTTTCTCCTAGCAGTTGCTTTATGTTGTTTTCCAATGTTTTCTTCGGCCTACCTCTTTTTCTGTGCCCTTGCACCCGTGCTTCACATACATTACGTGTTTGAGCGTAAGAAAAAAACAAGTAAAAATATCAAAAATTGAAAACGTTATAAATTTTGAAGACTTTCCAATTTTTGTCCAAAAACAGTCGTTCTTACTTCAGTCGGCTTTGTAGCTTTGTCCCAGTTTAACAATTTGAACTAAAAATCTGTCATTTGAGGTTTTAAAAAGATTGGTTATTTGAAAATTTCTATCCAACATTTGAACAACATAGAAAAGTCCCTAATATGTATAATAAACGTTCGTTATTACTATTATTTCGTTTTATTTTGTAGTATCTGAAAACAATCCTCAAAGATCCTGTCTTTGTTTCTTGAGTGGCCTAAGGCCTTAATTTACTTCTATCTTGTTACATGTAAAGTTTGTGTCAATACAATTACAATATTTATATTTGTAAGTTTTGGACCGTTTACAAAGAGTAAAAAGTGGATTGAACACTTCTGATTGAATATAAAATGAAAATAAAAGTGATTAATCGTAGACGGCTGTGCAAAAACATGTGAACAGTGAACCCTAATAAATTATTTACATCAGGTTGGTAGTGCATACAACACTCGCAATCCCAATTCCAATAAACTCTTGAATCTACAGTAGAATCCGTTTAGACTCCGTCAATATAGGACCTACCGGTTAATATGACGTAATTACACTACGAAGTTTGGTTTTCATATAAAATTCTTTATAAAAAAGTCGGATATAATGACTTCCCTTACAGTGACATGTCGCTTATTATGATCCATTTTTAATAGATTATGTTCGGTTGGTCATTATAACCGGACATGATTCTTTACACCTCCGGTAATGTTCGTTGATTCCCGACTACGTTCGGGAATATCGTACAGAACATTAGTGCTAAGGAACAACTCGAAAGTGATAGGGAAGAGGAAGTCGAGGAAGCACCATTACCTACCGCAGAAGAGGCATTAAAAGCTGCAGAA